>CAUYQU010001044.1:0-14933 GCA_963574635.1 Cheracebus regulus
AACCAATAGCAGCTAAGTCTTAACAACCAATAGCAGTCGAGTCTTAACAACCAATAGCAGGCAAGTAATTCCAACCAATAACAAGCCAAGTCCTAGGTCAAGGCTTGTAACTTACCCAATAGCAGTCTTGCTCTCCCACAACCAATCAAGCTGTTTCACTCCCTATAAAACCACCTGTCTAAGAGGAGTCCATGCGACTTCTCCAGCCTCTCCTGTCCGGACCGCAGAACCTCACCTGGGAGTCTGAATAAATTCCCTTGCATTGGATTATTTTGGTGCTGGCCTCAGTTTCTTCATTTTATCCTCAGAAACAAACCTTACATTTAGTAGAGACAGGATTTCACCATGTTGGCCAGGATGGTCTTGATCACTTGACCTCATGATTCACCCGCCTTGGCCTCCCAAAGTGCTGGAATTACAGGCATGCACTTATTTTTCTAGTGTTTTCTTTTGACTTTATAGCAGAAAATCTGGCTCTTTTAAACATTTTTACTCAAATAGAAATGAAATTAGTAGTTGCCTAGTGGTGGGGTTTGGGGTAGGGATAGGATTGACTGCTGTGAGGTGGGGGTTACTTTTGGAGATGATGAAAATGTTCTAAACTTGGATTTTGGTGGTATTTACACAACTCTGTGAATATGCTAAAACCATCAAATTGTACACTTTAAATGGGTGAATTTTATGGTATGTGAATTAGATCTTGATAAAGATGGTTTTAAAAAAATCTATTCTGGAGGAAGAATCTAAGGAGAGAACACCGCCGTAAAAGAGAAGTTAGAGGTCTGTTAGATTTGAATGATTTCTTTGCTAAAGCGCAGAGGCCAAGAAACTAATGACAGACTTTGAGGTTTTTTGATGCAATATACCTGGCCGGGTGCGGTGGCTCATGCCTGTAATCCCAGCACTTCAGGAGACCAAGGTGGGTGGATTGCTTGAGGTCAGGAGTTCAAGCCCAGCCTTGTCAACATGGTGAAACCCTGTCTCTGCTAAAAATAGAAACTAGCCAGGTGTGGTGGCAGACACCTGTAATCCCAGCTACTTGAGAGGCTGAGGCAAGAGAATCGCTTGAACCCAGGAGGCGGAGGTTGCAATGAGCCGACATGGTGCCACTGCACTCTAGCCTTGGCAACAAGCAAAATTCCGTCTCAAAAAAAAAAAAAAAAAACTATAACATTTCACCATTCTCTCTCTCCACTTTCTATCAAGATCCTTTGTTTATTTGATGAGTAATATCACCCAATACAGCATTGTGATAGACACTGGAGATTCCTGTTCTCTTGTCCTTTTCTGCTATTTAAAAGCTAAAAAGCAAAATATTTGTTTTTTTGTTGTGTTTTTTTTGCAGCTAAGGGTGGCCATATGATTCAGTTCTGGCCAATAAAATGTAAGGTGTCCCTTTCCAGATGAAAAGGGATAGACACAGCGGGCAGAACCCTGCATCTTTTGTTCCTATTGCCTCTTCCCCTTTCTTCCTGTCTGCAAAGCAGACATGAGGCCTGGAGATGCAGCAGCCAGTTGGTAACATGTGTCAAGCATGAGGATAAAAGTCCCTAAGTTAGGAAAGGCAGAGCAGAAAACTAAAAGAGCCTTGCCCCTTGGTGCACTTCTTAGCAGCTACACCAGTATTGCTCAGCTTTGGCTTCTCAATACATAAGAAAAATAACGTTTTTGTAAATGTACTGTTATTTGCTATTCAGAGATGATTATGGTATAACTAAGAGAGAGGACATGAGTCTGAACCAAGAGAAAACCCCACTGTGTAGGCTGCAGCTGGCCACTGTTACCACACCAGGGCTTCAGTCTAGGTCCTGCTTCTCACCAGACAGAAAGCCAATCACTGAGGCAGTGAGTATTGCCAGAGAAGAAAGGTTTAATTGGGGGCTACAGCCAAGGAGTTGGGAGATCAGTCTCAAATCCATCTCCCTGATCAACTAAAATCAGGGGTTTATATAGCAAGGAAGAAATGAAATTACATGCAGGAAAACAGAAATTAGGGAGGGGTGAAGAAGAAGAGTTGGTCAACAGGAAGCAGGTGGTAGGTTAGGGAATCATGATGGGTAAGGCATCTGTCTCACCATCCTGATGCAGTGATCTGGTAAGTTTCAGCTTCTTGATGCATCTGGGAAGCATGATGGTTGGTTTCCTGAGAATGGAACTCAGATACGACAAATGGAACTTTCTCAAGTTTGAAGACTGAGAGGGCCAATTTTTTTTCCTTTTTTTTCTTTCCTTTTTCTTTTTCTTTTTTTTTTTTTTCTGAGACAGAGTCTTGCTCTATTGCCCAGGTTGGAGTGCAGTGGTGCGATCTTGGCTCACTGCAACCTCCACCTCCTATGTTCAAGTGATTCTTCTGCCTCAGCCTCCTGAGTAGCTGGGATTATAGGCACGCACCACCATGTCCAGCTAATGTTTGTATTTTTAGTAGAGATGGGGTTTCACCATGTTGGTCAAGCTGGACTCGAACTCCTGACCTTGTGATCCACCTGCCTCGGCCTCCCAAAGTGCTGGTATTACAGGCATGAGCCACCGAGCCCAGCCAAGAGGGTCAATTTCTATGTTTATTCAAAAGAAACTATAAACACTAGTTGTATGGGACAACTGGGCAAGTTTCACCACCATGGCAGGTGACAAGGGGGGGACAAAGCAGAGGCTCAGGGTTTAAAGTCAGAGCTGAGGGCAAGTCAAGTCTGTAATGGAAAGTGGGCTAATGTTCCCAAGATGCATTGGCAAGGCTGTTCAGGACCACAGGACCAGTGCAGGACCTGCAGGACCTTCAGTTCAGGACTACATGCTAACTGTTACAGGCTGTAGCATCAGAAGCCTGCAGAGCACACACAAAACAGGTGGACAAAGGAGAGACAAGGAAGGGACCCAGCAGGGGCCCCTGGCTCTTTCTGCTGTGGTGAAAACTCATAAGCCATACTGCTCTTCCTTCTCCATATATCTGTTCACCATGTTAAGAGAAGAAACAAGAAGACAGGGAGGTTATTGAGAGAATTCACCCAAGAGAAACTGAACATAGCTAAAGGAATCATGTCAATGATCAGCATTACCATGGCTTTAAAACAGATTGGACATTTCAATCATCCTCATCCTCACCACCACCACCACCAACTAATCAAGTGAGTGGTGGCTTAAGACCAAAGCAGCTATGGACAAAATGATAGGAAAATCCATTTCATATGCACAGCAACATTGTAGCATAAGTGAAATTATACAACTCTCTTTGGGAGGCTGAGACAGGAAGATCACTTGAGGTCAGGACCAGCTTGGCCAACATGGTGAAACCACATCTCTAGTAAAAATACAAAAATTAGCTGGTCATGATGGCATGTGCCTGTAGTCCCAGCTACTTGGAAGACTGAAGCAGAAGAATCGCTCGAACGTGGGAGGTGGAGGTTGCAGTGAGCTGAGATCCCGCCACTGCACTCCAGCCTGGGAGACAGAGCGAGACTCTGTCCCTTGGGGGGAAATAAAAAATTATGCAACTCTGATACAGAAGCACAGAAAAGGAAGAGCTAAAGATACAAACGTTGGCTATAATACCCAGCACTGTCCAGGGAAGACACCGAATCTGGGGAGCATCAGCAGTTCATCCTGAGAGGAACTCCCTCTTGTAAAGCATGGACCTTTCCTTGGGCATGTACATTTCCTAGCCACCTTTTTGCAGCAACTCATGCTCATAAAATAGCCCTTGATTGTTAATTCATGTAATTCATCATCACGAGTTCTTCTATACTAGGAAAGGGAGATTAGAACATTCTAGCCCCTGGAAGAGGATAATCTCTTTTAAATAAATAGAATAGGCTTTTATCGTATATACCAGTCCTTAAAAGCGTAGCTGCAGTTAGTCTCTAAGCAGGATGAATCCTGGGGCACTGACAATACCGTTTCTTGCCTAAAAGGCTGAGGACCAGATCCTGGACTAAAACGTGAATTTACACCCTGGTGATCACTTGGCTAGTTTCTCCGGACAGCACCACTATGTTCCTGTCCTGTCCCTTCCATCAATGTCACGTCACACTGCCGACTCCACCTTTGATGAACAAACAAACTCATGGAAGTAGAGCACAGTTTGGCCAGGTGCACATATTTCCTCTAAGCTCCTATTCTTGCCCTGTGACACACTCCAGGTGTGTTGGCCAAGCTGTGGCCTCACTGACTCATCCCTAAATCACCTCCCATCACCTGTTCCCCTCTATTCTGACCTACTGTCAAAGTTCTGGCTGCTGATTTGTATATTCCTTCTATTTATTTTCCCACTGTTGCTGTTGGATTTGGCTTTGGCTTACTCGGAAAGTCCTAAGTAACACCTTTTCTGTTTCAGCCTATCTCCCTCTACGCCAGCCCTGAACAGAAGGGCTGTTCTTCTACCCTACCCTGCCTGGCCTTGCAGGCAGGACTTAGGATCAGAGAGCCATCCAGGGGACATTCACTGCAACAGAAGAAGGTCAAATTGGCGTTAGCCAAGCTAGATTCAGCACTAGATATGGAGGTTCCAACAATCTCCAGGACCTTTGACCAGGCTTTACCTCAGAGATCTGAGATCAGCACACTCTACAGAGAGACAAGGACACATTCAGCAGGACTGCTGATTTCCCAGGGAGGCTTTGAGAAAGTAGCGCTGCAGGAAGCAGCATCTGGGAGCTGACGCTGCTCCTACTTGGCAGCACAGAGCTGTCCCGTCTCTCCCACTGTTCCAGTCACAGTGATGATGGAGCAATCAGCACTGCACTGTGGCTGCAGCAGCTGGAGCTCACAGCCAAGTCACACAAGCTCTCCACGTTTCCTGCCCATTACTATTTGGGGGTAGACATTGGAGCCAGGGAGGCCTGAATTTGAATACCACTGTGACTCTTTGGCCCCAGTTCTCTCTGAGCCTCAATTTTCTCAGCTATGAAATGACAGTGGTTATGCCTCCCTCATGGATTAAACCACATAAAAATGTATGGCATGCACATCGCTTGACACAGCAGACACTGACCAGTGTGAATTCTGATTCCTTTTCCTGAGAGTCTGATTCCAACCTGCAGCAGAATCTCCAGAATCCTAAAGATGTGCTCTGCTGAGCCATCCTCTATACCCAGTCGTTCTTCTGCCCCGCCCTCAAGGAAGAAGGCCATAACCTGAGTCAGACTTGGGGCTCCTCCTTCAGATTGAATAGGCTTCATGGGAAGGAGGGGTGCTGAGGGTGGGGGACTCAAAAAAATGCATACCCTTTTGTTTTCAAACTTGAGTGAGCATAGGAATCATTTAGAGAGCTTATCAAAAACAGAGGCCAGGGCCAGGTGCAGTGTCTCATGCCTGATATCCCAGCACTTTGGGAGGCCCAGGTGGGCTGATCACTTGAGCTCAGGAATTCAAGACCAGCCTGGCCAAGATGGTGAAACCCCATCTCTACTAAAAAAAATACACAAGTTAGCCAGGCGTGGTGGTGGGCACCTGTAATCCCAGCTACTTGGGAGACTGAGGCAGAGAATCACTTAAACCCAGGAGACACAGGTTGCAGTGAGCTGAGATCGTGCCACCGAACTCCAGCCTGGATGACATGGTGACACTCTGTCTCAATAAATAAATAAATAAAGGCATGTTATAGTGAATCCCAAGGTTCTCTTCAAAGAATCAGTATGTCAGCACGTTCAACTCTCTTCTTTAATTCTCTATTTTAAAGTTTAACTTTCTTGTAATTCCAGTAAACAACCTTCTCCACCGGTTCTAATCAGTAGCTCACATGTGTTTCCCCTTTCCCCCCAGCTCCAACCTGACGCATCCTGGTCACCTGGCTATCTGCTCTGACCGGCCCAAAACTGTCCTTCCTGCCAAAACATCCACCTTGCTACTCCAGCTCAGACCCCTGCTCTTTTTAAAATAGCCAATCAGGATTAGTCTAGCTTGTGTGGTCTAACCCTAGCCAATAGGGGAATGACACAGCAATAGGGACAACCCCCATCAGGCATAAGTGTCCCTTCCCCCGTTGTCCAAGCATGCAGCGACCATCATTGCTCCATCCGTGCACTGCGCCCTTCTATAAACTCCATCTGGGCACTGCGCCCTCCCAAACTGCCTTGCTGGGAGGATTTATCTTCAAGTGCTATTTCTTTTGCGGCATTGAAATTTTACTTAAAACAGGCAGGTCCCTCTTTAGACTTACTGCTATTAAATAAAATTTAGAAGAGCCCTTTGGTTTGGACTGAGCTGCTGCATTAGGCCTGACAGACCAAACCAAAATGGAGTCATTCATGCTGAAGCTCTACCCCACTGAGTTGAAAATAAGTTGTTTATCTGACCTTCCCACAAATTGAGAGTTAGATAATAGCCCAGTCTCCAAGCAGGCTGGTTTGAGCTGGTATGATAAGAAAATCTTCTCACTGGAGCCACTCCAATTGCTGGCCGCTTTACTCCTGGAACCTTCACCAACCAGATCCAGGCAGCCTTCCTGGAGCCACGGCTGCTTGTAGTTACTGACCCAAGGGCTGACCAGCAGCCTCTCACGGAGGCGTCTTATGTTAACCTACCTACCATTGCTCTGTGTAACACAGATTCTCCTCTGCGCTATGTGGACATTGACAGCCCATTCAACAACAAGGGAGCTCACTCAGTGGGTTTGATGTGGTGGATGCTGGCTCAGGAAGTTTTGCACATGCGTGGCACCATTTCCCGTGAATGCCCGTGGGAGGTCATGCCTGATCTCTGCTTCTACAGAGATCCTGAAGAAATTGAAAAAGAAGAGCAGGCTATTGCTGAAAAGGTGGTGACCAAGGAGGAATTTCAGGGCAAATGGACTGCTCCAGCTCCTGAGCTCACTGCGGCTCAGCCCAAGGTTGCAGACTGGTCTGAAGGCGTGCAGGTGCTCTCTGTGCCCATCCAGCAGTTCCCTGCTGAAGACTAGAGCGCCCAGCCTGCCACGGAAGACTGGTCTGCAGCTCCCACTGCTCAGGCCACTGAATGGGAAGGAGCGGCCACTGAATGGGAAGGAGCAACCACTGAATGGTCTTAAGCTGTTCTTGCGTGGGCTCTTATGCAACATGGAAACAAGATTCATGGAAAACAAACATCGAGTTTCTAACAAAAAAAAAAGAAAAAGAAAATCTTCTCTACTTTAACCTTTACAAGGAAAGGAAATTTGAAACCACCAATCCACTTTTCATTCTCTGTTTCTAAAGCCAACTTCCTCTGCTCAGGCTATTGGAACACTCATCATATTTTGTGGAATGAAGTATTGCTCAATTCTAGAATTGCAAATAAAACCCAAGTAAGATTTTTAAACTGGCCAGACATAGTGGCTCCCACCTGCAGTCCCAGCACTTTAGGAGGCTGAAGCAGATCACTGAGCCCAGGGGTTCAAGACAAACCTGGGCAACATAGTGAGACTCCATGTCTACAAACAACCATTTTTTTGTTTTCTTTTTTTTGAGACAGGCTCTCTGTCTGTTCCCCAGGCTGGAGTGCAGTGGTGCAATCACAGCTCACTGTAGCCTTGATCTCCCAGGCTCAAGTGATTCCCCTGTCTCAGTCTCCAGAGTAGCCAAGACAATAGGCATGCAGCACCACGTCTGGCTAATTTTTTTTTTTTAATAGAGACAAGGCCTCATCATGTTGCTCAGGCTGGTCTCAAACTCCTGAGCTTAAGTGATCCTCCCAGCTCGGCCTCCCAGAAAGCTGGAATTACAAGCATAAACCACCATGCCTGGCCTACAAAATTTTTTTAAAAAATTGGCTGAGTGTGGTGGCATTAATCTGTAGTCTCAACTACTTGGGAGGCTAAGGTAGGAGGATCACTTGAACTCTGAAGGTAGAGGCTAGAGTGAGCTATGATGGTGTTACTGCACTCCAGCCTGAGCAACATAGCAAGACACTGTCTAAAAAATGTGTATATATGTGGCTGGGCGCAGTGGTTCACGCCTGTAATCCCAGCACTTTGGGAGTTCGAGGCGGGCAGATCACGAGGTCAAGAGATCAAGACCATCCTAGCCAACATGGTGAAACTCCGTCTCTACTAAAAATACAAAAATTAGCAGGGTATGGTGGCACATGCCTGTGGTCCCAGCTACTCGGGAGGCTGAGGTGGAAGAATCACTTGAACCCAGGAGGCGGAGGTTGCACCAAGCCGAGATTGTGCCACTGCACTCCAGCCTGGCGACAGAGCAAGACTCCGTCTCAAAAAAAAAAAAATGTAGATATGTATATATATAGTCTTGTCCCTTGGAATCTCCTAAGGTATAAGAGTTTTTTAAATATGCTAATGAGATGACTCAAGATGGGGGGCCCTAGATAGCTTCAGGATGGGGGCCAGTTGCCAGAAAAACCAATCAAGAGATTTGAGGATCAGAATTGTCAGCCCCACTTCCCTAGGTGGTGGACAGGGATTAAAGACTGAGTCTGATTATCAAAGACAAAGACGTGATCAATCTTGCCTATGTAATGAAACCTCCACAAAAACCCCTGACCAATGGGTTTGGCGAGTTTCTGGTTTGACGAACATATTGATGTTCTGGAAAGGTGGGGTGCAAGAGAGGTTAAGGAAGCTCTGTCCCACCCCACCCCCATATCTTGCCCTATGCATCTTTTTCATTTGGCTTCTCCTGAGTTTTAGCCTTTATAAGAAACCAGTGAGCACATGTAAGGTATTTTTCTGAGTTCTGTGAGTCACCCTAGTGAATTAGCAAACCTGAAAGGAGGTCATGGAAACCCTCACATTTGTAGTGGTCTGGGCAGAAGTGTGGGTAGCCTGGGCACCCGATTTGCAGCTGGTGTCCGAAGACAGGGGCAGTCTTATGAGACTGAGCCCTTTAACTTGTGGGATCTGACACTTACTCCAGATAGCCCAAATTGAATTGAATTATGGGACACCCAATTGATGTCATAGAATTGGTATGTCATAGAATTGGGTGTCAGAGGTGGTGTCAGAAAAAACACTGCACAGGAGCCTGTCACATTTGCTCCCTCCTGACCTCACCTGGCCCTTGTTATAACCACACATCTTTATAGGATGTGGTTAAGCCCAGAAGAAACTGCCAATTCCATTGTAATACTCTGACCTAGATTCAACGTTAGCCTTTCGAAGAGACGCAGAAGTGAGGCTTACATTTCTCTATTCAAGCCTACCCAAGGCAGGGCTGGATTTGCCTGTGGACCTCTGATCTTCCTCTGACTATAGTCCACACTGCACCTGGTGGGCTGTTCCAGCAGACCATGGAGCACAAGGCTCTGCTATAGAACAGGGTGGAACACTCTTGCTGGTCATCTGATGGACTCACTGCCTGCCCTGACTGTGGAGGGACCCTGTCTTGTGAGCCTGGCCACATGGGGTCTGTTGGAGCTGTCCTATCTGGCTAGATTCTTTGCCCTAGTTCCTCTCAGCTTTTTTTCAATGGTTCAGCTTTTCCTCGGGCCCCAAAGTTGCTGAAATAAACTCACTCAGCCATTTCCACTTGAATGTGCCCCAGGAACCCAGGCAAAGGTTCTGCTGAAAAGACTTCCCTCTTGCTCCTGAGGTCACAGCCATGCTGCTGTCCCAGTGTGTGGTTAAACACCATCTTCTCCCCTCCTTGCCTTCCATTCTCTCTCTCTCCTTCTGGAGAAGCCAGACAGTTTCATCAATCAATGCTACCTGTCTAAATCCATTTGTGCTGCTGTAACAAAACTACCTGAGATTGGGTAATTTATCAACAACAGAAATTGATTTCTCACAGTTCTGGAGGCCAGCAAGTCCAAGATGAAGGTGCCAGAGGGCTTGGTGACTGGTTAGGGCCAGCTCTCTCCAAGATGGTGCCTTGAAGGCTGTGTCCTCACGTGGTGGAAGGAAGGGCAAAAGTGCCAGCCTTGTATAAGGCACTAATCCTTCATGAAGGCAGAACCTTCATGACTTCATCACTTCCCAAAAGGCCTCACTTCTTAATATTACCACAATGAGGATTAAGTTTCAACATGAATTTTAGAGGGGATACATTCAAACCACAGCACCATCCTTCTTGGTGTACCTGCTGGAATGCTTGAAACCATTCAAAAGGGCTTCATTCTCAGTCTTTTTTTTCCCAAAAATGTGGCATTTCTTGACAGGGACTCTTCCGCTACGACCCCATTCAGAACAAAGTTAACCTCGTCATTGAGTGTCTCCCTCACCTGCAAGGAAAAATTTGGTAAGAGATGGCACAAAATCAAGGGACATGACTAAGGCTCAAAGAGCTGTAGAACTCCAAGTGGAATTTGCTAACCAAGCTTCTACTTTGAACAGAGGCTCAAGTCATCCATACAGAGGCTTTTCTGGGACTACAGGGATATACTGTGGAGCTCCCATTAATTAGTAGAAGCACGTACCAGCTGCAAAGCCATCCTTGGGGACCTCAGCTGGATACTACTTGGGATACTGCCCCAGGTAGCTCCCAGTCACTTGGTCCAAGGAAATTCCTTACTGTAACTACACTGGGTCAGTGCTAACTCCTGGAAACCTCTCCTTCCAACTCTGTCTCAGTCTCCGGTGACTTGGAGTTCTCCATGTCTTTCATGAGAGCCAGCTGCACACCGCATCTGGTGGGCTGTTGTTCTGTGAGGGTTGCTCTGTGAGGGTTAGGGGAAAACCCTGCATGGCTTGAGCTCTTCTGTTGACAAGCCCATTGCCATTAAAATGGCTCTTCCTCTGTACCACCACCCTCTGGTCATAATGAACATCTCTGTCTAGAGCTCCTTCAGACCTTCCCACTACGATCCTCAGGATCTCTAGCTCCACACATGTAAGTGCACCATCATCTAGACTAAAGTCGCTGTGTTCTTCTAGATCCTTGGAAATCATCTGACTCTGTGTTCTCACCTTGGGTTGTACCTGAATTGTATCTGACACCCCAGGTATGTGCTCATAAACACCTGGTAGCCAGTACACACCTAAGACACAGGCTCAAATTCTTAATGTATATGAAAGATGGAAGGAATGAAAGGTCGGGCCTGGTGGCTCACACCTGTAATCCAAGCACTTTGGAGGCCAAGGCAGGCGGATCCCCTGAGGTCGGGAGTTCAGTTCAAGAAAGATGGGAGGAATGAGGAAACACTGCCAACCCTCCAAGTTCCCAGGAAAGTGTATATTTAAATGTCATCAACTACTAATAAAGAATGCAGCAGAGTTCTAGTTATTCCCCCATGGCTTCCCCTTTTTGCTACATTAACAGAATGCCTAGATTAATGATTATACATTTCCAAATCTACCCTGCAATTTGATAGGATTATTTGGATATAAGTTCTGACCAATGGAATGGGAGGGGAAGTGGTGTATGGAACTTTCAGAATGCGTCCTTAAAGAGAGGGGCTGGCCGGGGGTGGTGGCTCACGCCTATAATCCCAGCACTTTGGGAGGCCAAGACAAGAAGATCACTTGAGATCAGGAGTTTGAGACCAGCCTGATGGTGAAACCTCATCTCTACTAAAAATTAAAAAATTTAGTTGGGCATGGTGGCACATGCCTGTAATCCCAGCTACTTGGGAGGCAGAGGTTGCAGTGAGCCGAGATCGCACCATTGCACTCCAGCCTGGGCAACCAGAGCAAGACTCCGTATCAAAAAAAAAAGAGAGAGAGGCCATGCCCCTTCTCCAGTATTCCCTCCCCTGTCCCCTCTCTCTTATACTGCTGCTCTAAATGTGGACATGGTGGCATCCTTGGCTAAGAGGACTTACCCCACACCCTAGGGATGGTGAGATGACAAGATAGAAGAGGACTAGGTCCCAGATTACCATAGTGAGCTCAGCTGCTGTGCTACCCCTGGGCCACCTGTTGAGTGAATCAATCAGCCAGGGCCCTGATCATCCCTGAACATCTTTTTTGGATATGCCAAAAAAGCAAAAAGAAATGGCCTGACCGCTCTGTAGTCAGCCATGTCTCGGGGTTAAGTTTGCATGAGTAGCCTTGAGGAATGAGGTAACATCAGCAAAAAGCAGGCTTGCTTGCTACTCTATGAAAGTGGTACAATTTCAGCTGTAATGTGAGTCCACTATGTGCACAATGTTCACCTGGTTTCCTCTGTGTTGTCTTCATGGGTCTTGGAGGGACACAGGGAACTAGACCCAAAATGATGAGTATGCTACTTGTGCAGTGAGTAATAAAATTTTTGTCTCACCCTGCCTGGCCTGTTTTGCAATTTTTAATATTCTATAAATGACATTAAAAATGACATATTGTCATTGCTTTCTTTGCCCCACTTAACATTGTAGTTATGAAATTCATGTGTGAGGATCTGTGGAGTCCTAGCATAATCAGTTTCCTGTTTTCTTATCTTCCATTGCATGGGTATACCACAATTTGCTTATCTGCTCTTCAACCGAAGAACCTTAAGTTGTTTGTCTCAGACAAGGGCATCTTCTGCCAGCATCCATGAAATAGTAGTAGGATAAAATTCCAGAACCTGACATACCTGCCTCTCCATTCCAGAACCTGACATACCTGCCGACTCATTCCAGAGATACAGATTGTTACTGTCAGACAGCGTGGGGATGCTAGAGAGCATTAGGTTAAAAAGAGCACGACTGAAAATAAGGTCAACCTAGTAGGAAACAAAACCAACAGGATGAGAAAAACAAGTCAGACTGACATAGTATTAGTCCAGATTCATCCATGCCTGGAGGTTGTTTTTAGGAGAGAAGTCATCTTGTATATCTCTTAAACCGAATCCAAAACTGCTATTTTGGATTTCTGTCACAGGCAGCCAGTCCTAATCCTAACTAATCAAACAGTAACTTTTCCAAGTTCTGATTTGGCAAAAAAAAATCATGCTTATTATATCTTATTGGATATTTATTATTCAAGCTAACCACATACAATCCATTCAAAAGCAAGATATTGTAAGAGTGACACGTGCACATTTGTTAGGACTTCTTGAACAGGTGATGTCACATAGAAATTATGAAGACCACACTGGTTAGGCACAGTGGCTCATGCCTGTAATCCCAACATGTTGGGAGGCAGAGTTGGGAGGATCACTTGAGTCCAGGAGTTCAAGACCAGCCTAGGCAACATGGAGAAACCCCGTCTGTACAAAAAATACAAATATTAGCCAGATGTAGTGGCATGCACATTCACAACTACTTGTCAGGCTGATGTGGAATCGCTTGAGTCCAGGAAGTTGAGGCTACAGTGAGCCATGATTGAGCCACTGCACTCCAGCCTGGGAGACAGAGCAAGACACTGTCTCAAAAAATAAATAAATAGGAAGAACATACTATGCATGGTTGCTAGAGTTAGCAGATATCAAAGGCACTGTTACTGGATCAGGCTGTCAAAATTTTAAGTGACTTCTCCACTTTTGAGTAAGACAATTTTTTTTTTTTTTTGAGACAGAGTCTCACTCAGCCACTCAGGCTGCAGTGCAGTGGTGCAATCTCAGCTTGCTGCAACCACTGTCTCTGGGTTCAAATGATTCTCCCATCTCAGCCTCCAGAGTAACTGGGATTATAGGGACCCAGAATCATGCCCGGCTAATTTTTGTATTTTAGTAGAGACAGGGTTTCACCATGTTGGCCAGGCTGGCTCAAACTCCTGACCTCAGGTGATCCGCCTGCCTCAGCCTCCCAAAGTGCTATGATTACAGGCGTGAGCTACTGTGCCTGGCCAAGTAAGATAATTTTTAAAAGCTACTTGAGTGTTATTTTCTTCCATGAATTAGATTAATCCATGCTTTTAAATATAAGATTCCTATTACAGAGAATGGAGCCCAGATGAAGTTGGAGAGCAAATCCCTGATCTGCCTTGTCCCCAAAGTTCTTTCTAGCATGTTGGCAGCTCTTGTTTTTCAAGAACATCAGGGTAACTGGAAGTACTGAGAAAGGTTCCAATAAGGTTGTATCACTACTGCATAAATCAGGAGACCATGGCAGACACAGATAAAACAAGAATAGATGTGAGGGTATGCCAACAACTGCCACTGAGCCATGGGCAAATGTTGAAAGCTCTTCTGGAAGACATAGGTATTTTGATGTGCCAAAATATTCTAAATGCTTGATTTCTCAACCATAATTCCTGGTGCAGTTATTTCTGATTTCCAACTTCTAACATATTCACAATTCTCTAATGAAATTAGCACCATCACTCTATTTTGGATGCATGTTGTTTTTGCGAGCTCAGCGTTCACTCTCACTTTAGGAACAGCATCCAGATTCTCCCCTGGGGAACCACCCATTCCTACTACCAGTCCCTACTGTTGAGTGAGGCTGACACTACCCTACCAAGCACCAGGTAACAGGTTCACAAGGGCACATGAATGATTCAAGCCTGCCCAGTGTGATTCAATACTAGAATTTCTGTTGATACTACTGGGAATAAGAAACTTGCTTTATACTTAGATTGCTACTGTAGGACAGCCTGGTGATGGTACCAGTTTCACACATCAGCCTCCTGATGTGTAGCTGGGATTAAGGCACACACCACCATGCCCAGCTAATTTTTGTTTTAGTAGAGATAGGGTTCCACCACGTTGGCAAGCCTGATTGTGAACTCCTGATCTCAAGTCATCCACCCGCCTCGGCCTCCCAAAGTGCTGAGATTACAGGCGTGAGCCACCCCGCATGGACTGTTTTGTAATTTTTAATATTATATAAATGATATTTATGTATCCTTTTGTCACTGCTTTTTTGCCCCCACCCCCACTTAGCATTGTAGTTATGAAATTCATGTGTGAGGACCTGTGGAGTCCTAGCACAATCATTTCCCTGTTTTCTCATCTTCCATTGCATAGATATACCACAGTTTGCTTATCTGCTCTTCAACTGAAGAACCTGAAGTTGTTTCCACATTTTTATTCTTATTTATAATACAGCTTGTGGGAGCAAAATTTAGCTGCGCCATTAAGATGGCGCCGGCCCGCCTGATTACACAACAAAGATGGCGCCGAGCCGCATGTCGGCCTGGCTGTCTCTGTTGCCATATTTGGGCATGAATTGGAGAGGACTGCCGGTAG
>CAUYQU010001045.1:0-19650 GCA_963574635.1 Cheracebus regulus
TGTGTTTTACCTATTCAACTCTTCCACTCTCCCCTGAACCCCTGGCAACCACTGATCTTTTTAATGTCTCTATAGTTTTGCCTTTTCTGGAACATTATGTTAGTCCTTTTAGTGTTGCTAGAAAGAAATACTTGAGGCTGGATAATTTATAAAGACGTTTATTTAGCCCACAGTTCTGCAGGCTATACAAGAAGTGTGGCACCAGCATCTGCCTCTGGTGACGGCCTCAGCCTGCTTCCACTCATGGTGAATGGCAAAAGGAACTGATGTGCAAAGATCACATAGTGAGAGAGAAAGGGGAGGAAGGTATCAGGCTCTTTTAACCACCAGCTGTCATGGAATTTAATAGAATGAGTACTCGGCCGGGCGTGGTGGCTCATGCCTGTAATCCAAGCACTTTGGAGGCCAAGGCGGGCGGATCACCTGAGGTCAGGAGTTCAAGACCAGCCTGACCAACATGGTGAAACCCCGTCTTTAAAAATAAAAAATAAAATAAAAAAAAATAGAGTGAGTACTCATCCCATTTCGTGTACCCCTTTCCCTTCCAGGGAGGGTGTGTTAGTCTGTTCTCATGTTGCTGTAAAGAAGTACCTGAGACTAGGTAATTTATAAAGATAAGAGGTTTAATTTGCTCATAGTTCAGTTTTGCAGGCTGAACAGGAAGTATGATACTGGCTTCTGCTTCTGAGGAGGCCTTAGGAAGCTTCTAATTATGGCAGAAGGCAAAGAGGGAGTGAGGTGCCTCACATGGTGGGAGCAGGAGCAAGAGAGAGAGTGAAGGGGGAGGCGCTATGCACTTTTAAACAGATCTTACAAGAATCACTCACTATCAATTGTGAGGACAGTACCAAGGGGATAGTGCTAAACCATTCATGAGAAATCCACCCTCATGATACAATCACCTCCTCCCAGTCCCCACCTCCAGCACTGGGGATTACAATTGAACATCATGGGATCTGGGTGGGGACACAGATCCAGACCATATCAGAGGATATTAATCTATCCATGAGGGATCCACTCCCATGACCCAGATTCCTCCTATCAGGCTCCACCTCCAACATTGGGATCAAGTTTCATCATGAGGATGGGGGATAAATAGCCACATCCCCTTTCAGACTGGCTCATTTCACTTAGCATCCATGGTTTTTTGTGTGTGGCTTGATAGCGGGTTTCCTTTTGTTGCTGAAAAACATACCATTGTATTGATATACCACAGCTTGTTTATACATTCATCTATTGATGAACATTTTGGTTGTTTCCAGCTTTGAGTGATAATGAATAAAGATGCTCTAAACGTTTGTGTGCAGGTTTTGTGTGAACATAAGTTTTCAAGTCAGTTGGGTAAATACCTAGGAGCATGACTGCTGGATCATATGGTGAGACTATTAAGAGTGTTATCTATTTATGTTTATTGTGATTACTGTTTTAGATTTCCTTCTAAAATCTTATTTTGGACTTTCTAAGACCTACTTTTCTATTTCTTTTTATTCTTCCATCTGGTCTTCTTTTGAATTAACTGAGGTTTTTTTCCCCAATACTTTAAAAGTTATACACTCAAATTTTTTTCTTTTACTGTTACCTTGAATAAAATATTTTTGAAATGTAAAAGTTTGCCAACCTGTTGAATACTTTGTAAAGGTCTAAGAATGCTTGAACTCCAATTAATCCCCCTTCAGCTTGTGTGTTCTTTTGTCCTGATTTTCAGTTGTATATTGTTTTTATGTCCCAAACAAGACATTCTTTGCATTACTATATAAAGTCAATGTTCATTCAGATTTTCACTCCCCTTTTTTGGCCATCATGCTTTCTTGAACCTTAGTCCTTTCATCAGTTCATCATCCTGCTACACAAAGCAAATTCTCCTTTTTTTTTTTTTCTTTTGAGATGAAGTTTCACTCTTGTTGCCCAGGCTGGAGTGCAATGGTGTGGTCTCGGCTCACTGCAACCTCTGCCTCCTGGGTTCAAGCGACTCTTCTGCCTCAGCCTCCCAAGTAGCTGGGATTAAGGTGCCCGCCACCACGCCGGCTAATTTTTGTACTTTTAGTACAGACAGGGTTTCACCATGTTGGCCAGGCTGGTCTTAAACTCCAGACCTCAGGTGATCCACCTGCCTCAGCCTCCCAAAGTGCCGGGATTACAGGCGTGAGCCACCACACGTAGCTGCAAATTCCTTAACTTTGCTTTAGTGAGTGTCCACGGGTGACAAACACATCCATTCTATGTCTGAAATGTCTAGTCATCTAATTCATTCTAGTTCATTCCTACAACACAGCTTCGCTGGTTAAACAACTTGGGGTGAAGAGTTGCTTTTTCCCTTAAGCCATTGATGACACTATTCCACTGTCTTCTGGCTTTCCTTGCTGCTGTTGGGAAGTAGGTAAGCCTCATCATTACTATCTCACAGGTCGTCTGACTTTTGCCACTGCCTTTACAAATTTCCCTGATATCCTGCAGCTTCGATATATATGGCGGTATGGGTTTATTTTATTTAACGCACTTTGGATTTGTATAAGTTTCCAATCTGCGAATTGGTGTCTTTCATCAATTCTGGAAAATGTCTTTATCTTTTTAAATATGTTCTACTTCCAGTTCTCTCCTAAATTTCTATGAGACATGCTAGACCACCTTAGTCTTCCATGTTTTTTTTCCCCCTTAAGAAAATTAACAGGACATCTTTTTTTTTTTTTTAATTGAGTTGGAGTCTCCTTCTGTCGCCCAGGCTATAGTACAGTGGTTCGATCTGAGCTCACTGAAACCTCTGCCTCCCGGGTTCAAGCAATTCTCCTGGCTAATTTTTGTATTTTTAGTAGAGACAGGCTTTTGCCATGTTAGCCAGGCTGGTCTCAAACTCCTGACCTCAAGTGATCTGCCTGCCTTGGCCTCTCAAAGTGTTGCGATTACAGGCATGAGCCACCGTGGCCAGCAAGGATCACATAACGTAACATTTGTATTTCCACACATTTGTCCCTGTGCTTTGGGGGAATTGGCTCAGCTTTCCCGTTCATTAATTCACTCTCCTGTTTGTTATTTTTTTAAGGAATTCATGTCTATATAAGAAACTCTGGTTTTTTTGCACTTTTATATAGCATGGAAAACATTCATCATATATTTTATCTCTGAAAATTCTCTCCTGTCTTTGCAGGTCCGGCTGTGCTGTCTGTTTTCTGCTGGCTTTTCTTAAGGATGCCTTCTTTGTGACATCCTGTGATTTTGTGGGTTTGTGATATTTTTACTAGAAGCCCATGTTCCTTGGAGCTTTATCTCTGGAGGGTGTTTGAGGTGAAGTCAAAGGTGTGCTCTAGCATTGATATGCAGTTGCTTTGGCCATGAGCTAAGAGGTACTACCAGCTTAGGGTTTGTTTTTTGTTTTTTGTTTTTGTTTTGAGACAGTTTCATTCTTACTGCTCAGGCTGGAGTGCAATGGTGAGATCTCAGTTCATTGCAACCTCTGTCTCCCAGGTTCAAGTGATTCTCCTGCCTCAACCTCCCAAGTAGCTGGGATTACAGGCACCTGCCACCACGCCTGGCTAATTTTATATTTTTAGTAGAGACAGGGTTTCACCATGTTGGCCAGGCTGGTCTGAAACTCCTGATCTCAGGCGGTCCACCCACTTTGGTTTCCCAAAGTGCTGGAATTACAGGCGTGAGCTCAGTAGCTGCCTGGGTCTCAAGTGCCGTGAGGGCCAGACAGGGCTCATTTGCCCATGCCTCAGGCATCTGAGATTTTTGTGTACTCGCCTAGTGGGCAAGCAAAATTTTGATACGCGGTTTTCACACTTCCATCGAAGTGACACAGCAAATATTTAGAATTAGATCCTGAGTGTTTTCACAATGGACTCAAGCTGTTCTCCATCACTGTGGAGGCTGTCCCCTGTTCAAGCACTGCCTTTTTTCCTTGTAAATGTGCATATTAAGCTCTCAGGCAAATACAGCATTGACCTTTCCACCTTTGTTCTTCCTCCAAGATCTCATTATAATGTCAGCTACCAAGAGAAAAATCTAAGGCAGCTCTCCTACAAACCCCACGGAACCAGCATCCAAGAGGACTGACCAAATTTGTTCCAACCCTGCAATTAAAATTCCATGAAACACTTTCAAGGTAAACCACCAGGGAAAGATTTTATTGGCAGCGCTGGCTCTTGTGCACGTGGGCCGGGTGCAGTGGCTTACACCTGTAATCCCAACATTTTAGGAGGCAGAGCAGGGAGGATCACTTGAGACCAGGAGCTCAAGACCAGCCTGGGCAACACAGGGAGACCCCAACTCTACATTAAAAACAAGGACTTCAGGGGGAACCCAAATAGCTCAGACACTTTGACAGATAAAATGGGTCAGAGTTGCTTGCCATTCTTTGAATTAGAGCAAAAATAAATTTCACAATATAATCTAAAAGAACTCCATGCCGACACTTAAGATTTAGGCCAGGTGTGGTGCCTCATGCCCTGAAATCTCAGCATTATGGGAGGCTGAGTCGGGCGGATCACCTGAGGTCTGGAGTTCGAGACCAGCCCAGCCAACATGGTGAAAACCTGTATCTACTAAAAGTACAAAAATTAGCTGGGCGTGGTGGCACATGCCTGTAATCCCAGCCACTCAGGAACCTGAGGCAAGGAATTGCTTGACCCGGGAGGCGGAGGTTGCAGTGAGCCAAGACCAAGCCACTGCACTCCAGACGAAACTCCCATCAAACAAACAAAGAACGAAACTTCTAAAGAAAAAAAAAATACGATTCAGCACTAAGTACTACATCATGCAACACAAATATCAGAAAATATTTCCTCTCATTGTTTAGTATCAATGTACATTTATTAAAAAGTGAGAAATGCGAACAGGATCTGGTACACAAAACATCTTGATTTTTTTTTATGTCATATGGGTAATGTGCCAACAGCCTAACAATATTTGAAGGGGACACATCTCACACATGCACGTGATCACACTTACGAAACACAAAATGAGTTTGAGATAGTTTATATATTTCCAAAAAATACTATCCTTTTATAGTAATCAGAATTAGTTAACAGGCCAGGCGAGGTAGCTCACACCTGTAATCCAACACTTTGGGAAACTGAGGCAGGTGGACCGGGAGTTTGAGATCGGAGTTCGAGACCAGTCCAGCCAATATGGTGAAACCCCATCTGTACTAAAAGTACAAAAGTTAGCTGGGTGTGATTGTGATGGTGCATGCCTGTAATCCCAGCCACTCGAGAGGCTGAGGCAGGAGAACTGCTCCAGCAGAAGGTGGAGGTTGCAGTGAGCTGAGATCGTGCACTGCACTCCAGCCTGGACAAGAGCAAAACTCCATCCCCCCAAAAAACATTAGTCAACAGTCTGAGATAAACTACTCTAGAGAAAACACATTTAACCAAATAAGCCAGTAAATTGAAACCTTTCAGTTATTTCTTCGATAAGAGAATGTTTGTTTCACAAAAATTGTCTGTTTCTTCTAAATAGGATAAATACTAAGATTCTTTTGTCCTAGAGACCATTCCTATAGAGTTGATAATTTCACTGCTCTTTATGAAATAAAACAATGTGTCTTTAAGGCTTAGTTTGCAATTTTCCAATGTATAATTTATTCACATTTATTTAAAACTAAATGTCAAAAAATAGCGATGAGGTTTTATGGCTTACTTAAAATATAAATGACAAAAGCAGACATTTGTCATACCAAGAGCTGGTTTTAATTTTTTTTAGAGGAAATACTATAATTTAAAATGTTGTAAAATATTTAACAGAATTTCCAGCAATGATTATTTCCAAAATGTAAAGATTTAAAACATCATTTATACAAAACTAAAAATCAGAAGGATTCATTCTTGCTTTTTCACCTTTTTAAAAAAAAATCAATCTGTCACAGAAAGTTCGGCACGTGATAACAGCTGCAGCCTCAGTCCCCCTCGGAATCGCTGTCTCTCCACATGGGGACAGAACGCCGCACTGAGGACAGCAACACGTCGTCAATCTGCTTCTTAGGGTTTTCCTCCAGGTTTGTCCTAATTGCTCCAGATTCAGACAGTTTCCACTCCAACTCTACATGATAAAGAATAAGCAAATTACCTAAGGCGCTGTGCAGCAAAGGTTCCCTCACCCTAAGTCCATCAAGCTAGTTTTTCCTAAGTAGAAAATACAGTTATCAAAATTTGGCCTGGCACACTGGCTCACACTTGTAATCCCAACACTTTCTGGGAGGCTGAAGCAGGAAGATCACTTGAGGCTAGGAGTTGAAGACCACCCTGGGCAATATAAGGAGACCCTCATCTCTAAAAAAAATTTGAAAAAATCAACAGGGTAGGCCAAGTGCCTTGGCTCAGGCTTGCAATCCCAGCACTTTGGGAAGCCAAGGCAGGTGGATTGCTTAAGTCCAGAAATTCTAGACCAGCCTGGGCAACATGGTGAAAACTTAGCCAGGCATGGTGGCATGTGCCTGTGGTCCCAGCTACTCAGGAGGCTGAGGTGGGAGGATTACCTGGGCCTGGGAGGCAGAGGTTGAAGAGCTGAGATCACACTACCGCACTCCAGCCTGGGAGACAGTGAGACTGTCTCAACAAAATAAATAAATACATAATAAAAATTGGCTGGGTATTGTGGTGGTGTGTGCCTGCAGAGCTATGTGGGAGGCTGAAGTGGCAGGATCGCTTGAGCCCAGGACTTCAAGGCTGCAGTGAGCTATGATTATGCCACTGCACTCCAGCCTACATGACAGATTAAGACCCTGTCTCAAAAATACAAAGAATAAACCTATTCTCTGATGACTACAATTTCCCAGGGAGGAAATCAGCATGAAAAATTTGAAGGAAGTAATTTCCACAGGCCTGCTGGCAATCTAATCATTAAATCTAATTTTAATAAACTCTTCAGCCTCACTCTAACCCCAACAGAGTGAGATGTCCAGTATCTCACTCTATTGGGGTTAAAGAATAAATGTATGGTGATACCCTAGAACTTACACATTTGTTCCAACTAATAAAAAAAGTAAAGTCCCAAATAATAAAGCATCAGTAACTGAAGACTCAGCTCCAATACCTCACTCTTATAATCAGCGAAACTCCCATGGTCTAAGACCAAGTGAAGCAAAAATCAAGTGATATATGTGCCCACTTCAGAGAAGAACCCAGGCAGAACCAAAGGACTACCCAAGAGATTCTACAACAAATGGTTTTGCTGAAAGGAAGATCAAGGCAGAGATGTTCTGTTAATTGGACACAACGATTAAAATCTAAAAACCAATTTTACTTAAGTTTTTTTATTTTAATCTATTTTTTTTGGAGATAGGGTCTCACTCCATCACCCAGGCTGGAGTGCTGTGGCACAATCATAGCTCACTGTAACCTTAGACTCCTGGGTTCAAATGATCCTCCCTCCCGCCCCAGTCTCCCTAGTAGCTGAAACTACAGGTGTCCACACCACACCTAGAGATGGCATCTCAATATGCTGCCCAGGCTGATCTCAAACTCCTGGCCTCATGTGATCCTCCAGCCTTAGCCTCCTAACATGCTAGGATTACAGGCTTCAGCCATTGTGCTCGGCCTAATTTTACTTGTCTTATTAAAGTATTCCATGAAAAAGAGAATAGAATGGAGGTTATTAGGGGCTGAGGGTGGAAATGGGAGATGATGGTCAAGGGTACAAACTTTCAGTTATAAGATGGGTAAGTTCTAAAGACCTCATGTACAGCATGGTAACTACAGTGAATAATAATATACTGTATACCTGAAGTTTGCTAGTAAATAGATCTTAAGGATTCTCACCACAATAAGGTTAACTATGTGAAATGATGGATGGTTAATTAGATTGTGGCAATCATTTCACAGTGTACCTATATTAAATCTCCATGTTGTGCATCTTAAATATATTAAATTGTTTTACCTCAGTCATGCTGGGGGAAAACAGTGCTCCAAGAAGATGAGTAACACCAGTACTTTCAGCTCTAGCTACTTTGGTTGAATGTTATGCAAATTCAACTCATTTCTTTAAAAAAAAAAAAAAAAAGACTTCACTCCAGTCTGGGCGACAGAGTGAGACCCTGTCTCAAAAAAAAAGACTATCTATCTTTATATATCCACACATAGGTACATAAATGTATTCAATGTTACTGTTTGCTTACACAAAGCAATTGTTATATAAGTTCAGGAGACCACAAGACTTTTTTTTAAAAAATAAAAACTGTAACTACAATTGGGTACTTCTCTCCCCTCTCATGATACATTCAAAAAAGGTCAAAATACAATGTAAACATAGTTTCACTTGGCAAGAATGCCTGTGGGCTGGGGTTCTCTTTCATGCTCTGTGTGATATGTATTTTGATACCTCCATGTGTAACAGGTTGAACGGAATTAAAAAAGACATCCTTCCGAGCTACAGGCAGAATTAAATAAAATTTTCATTTAATTTAAAAGCTACTGGCCAGGTGCAGTGGCTCACATGTGTAATCCAAGCACTTTGGGAGGCCAAGGCAGGGAGATCACTTGAGGCCAGGAGCTTGAGACCAGCCTGGTCAAGATGTTGAAACCCAGTCTCTGCTAAAAATACAAAAATTAGCTGGGCATGGTGGTGGGCATCTGTAATCCCAGCTACTTGGGAGGCTGAGGCAGGAGAATCACTTGAACCCAGGAGACAGGGGTTGCAGTGAGGCGAGACTGCCCCCTTGCACTCCAGCCTGGGCAACAGAGCAAGACTTCACCTCAAAAACTAACTAAATAAATAGATTGAAAAGCTACTAAGATAAAATACAAATATATACACTAACATCTCCCTGGGTTCATGTGAATTAAAGCTAAAGTGAATGTGATCTCAAGCTACAATTTAAAACATTCTACTATATAGACAAAATATATTCCACGCCAATATAAAAAATGTTTAAGTCTATGGTGCCTTCCTTGAACTAATAATCCGTACAGCCCAGTTGTAACTGTTCCTGATTACACAACTAAGATGAGATTAAATGTGCTCTGTCCTCTTAAGTCACTCACACACAAGCAGAAGTGAACTTGACCCACCATGGTAAAGGAGTCCAGGAAACAGGCACTCCCTCCAACAAAAATGCACCTCCCATCTCTTACCGCCCCACCTATCTCAAGAGCCCTTACCATCTCTTGTCAGGTTCATGCCACCAAACACCAGAGGACCGATAAACTGAGCCTTAATATCGCCTTCCAGGTAAACAAATATCGTGGGCAGATTCCTATCAGGATAATTGGGTATGCAGGTTGTTGAAATGGCTTTGATAAACTTGACATCAGGAAACTTGCTGGCAAGTCCACTGAGGTGCTGATTTATCAGGGCACAGAGGGGAATCCTATAAAACACACAGAGAAAACAGAAGCAATTATAATCCTGCTTTATATATAGAACAAAGCTCAACGACCCTTCTACCCTATGTAAAACCTTCTAACAGTTTCACAAGTGATTCTGCTGCTAAGGTGAATTAATTTTCTTTTTTTTTTAACATAGGGTCTTGTTTTTCACCCAGGCTAAACGGAGTGAATTGGTGTGATCTTGGCTCACAAGCAATCCTCCTACCTCAGTCCCCCAAATAGCTGGGGGTACAGGCATGTGCCACCATGCCCAGATAATTTTTTTGTAATTTTTTTTTTTTTGTAAAGACAGGGTTTCGCCATGGTGCCCACACTACTCTTGAACTCCTGAGTTCAAGTGATCCAGCTGCCATGGCCTCCCAAAGTGCTGAGATTACAGGTGTGAGCCACTGCACCCAGCTGAATTAACATTTTTAAAAAACATTCTAGGCCAGTTGCAGTGACCCACACCTGTAATCCGGCAGTGACTCACACCTGTAATCCGGCAGTGACTCACACCTGTAATTCCAGCACTTGGGAGGCTGAGGCGGGTGGATCACGAGGTAAGGAGTTCCAGACCAGCGTGACCAACATGGTGAAACCCCATCTCTGCTAAAAATACAAAAATTAGCTGGGTGTGGTGGCGCATGCCTGTAATCCCAGCTACTCAGGAAGCTGAGGCAAGAGAATCGCTTGAACCCAGTAGGCGGAGGTTGCAGTATGCCAAAATCACGCCACTGCACTCCAGTCTGGGAGACACTGCATTCCAGTCTGGGTGACAGAGCAAGACTCCATCTCAAAAAAAACAAAAAAAAAAACCTTCTAATATGCTCAGGGAAAGTGAAGAATACAAATCCCAATCCATATCAATGTATCTGGCAAAACAAGTTAGAAAAACAGCTTTAATGTAAATGACAGTTGTTATACCTTTCTTAAAAAGTTGAATGAGAAAATGCTGAAGCTTTAGAATGTGTGAAATGTCAGACAATGTTTTCTGCTTTAAAGAAATTCCTAAATAAGCACTGGACTCTGCAGTTTAAGACAACTGGAGAGCTGAGAAACATCAGAGGACCTCAGTATCACACAGTGCAGGCAATTACTGTAAAGGCCGACCTTGCCATCTATGAGACAAATTCATTAATGTTGAAATGTCAGAGTTCCTGTAAAGGAATAAATAACCTAGGAATTCCTTTTCAAAAACAGAAAGGCAAAGTCTGTAGTGCTATATCTTAACAAAGGCGTTTGCATTAGTCACAAATATTAATTTGAAAGTCTTAAGAAAAAAAATTAAGTAGTAAGGGTTGGGCAAGCCAGCCATAAAAACACAAAAAACTCAGTACCAGAAAAAAATTTTTTCAACCCCTATATAGGTCAGGCCTGAGATCCTGAAGTCATAAATTCAAATTAACATTTGATAGATGGAGTGGAAAACCTGCTTACCCTTGTTTGTAAAGGTGCAAGATAACCCACAAGCCCTCGCCGGCTTTGGTTACTTCTTGAACATAATCCTTCCCTGAGATCTCCAAAACTTCTCCAAATTTATTCTTCAGTTTAGTTGCTTTCCACTCAGCTAGTCTCTGCCGTCTGCACAAAACAAGGAGAGAAACACACACATAAAAACACGTGCACACATACATTTTCTAAAAGGCAATCCTGGTAAAGGCCCAGGTGTATTTATTGGTAGCATGGCAAAAATTTAATATCAGTTTGCTAAAATTTGCAATATTATTTAACTGTAGTTCCTCCCAAACGTTTTCAACTGAAAATTAAGTTTTTGAAGGACACACATTTCATTTTATTTTTTGAGACAGAGTCTGGCTCTGTTGCCGAGGTTGGAGTACAGTGGCACAATCTCAGCTCACTGCAACCTCCACTTCCTGGGCTCCCAAGTATCTGGGACTCTAGGGCAGTCACCACCACACCCAACTAGTTTTTGTACTTTTGGTAGAGATGAGGTTTTACAGGCTGGTCTCAAACTTCTGAGTTCAAGGGATCTGCCCATCAGCCCCCCAAAGTGTTGGGACTACAGGCATTGAGTCATCATGCTCAGCCCACACATTCTATTGCCATATACACATAACAAAAACAAAAAACAAACAGCCCCTCTGGGTGGCACTTACCTGTACATTTCAATAGCACGTTCATCCTCCTCATTAAACTCGTCTTCATGATCCTTCAGCTCTTCCAAAGTCATATCTTCATATGTTGTCACTGAATTTAGGTACATTGGCAAAAAGCAAAAATTTAAAAAGATCAACGAACCTGCATTTTTCTTTTCTCCCCCCTCTCTTTTCGCCTAAAGATATGCACACAACACCAGATCCTTAGCCCACCTAAACAAAAATTACCTAAGGCACCACACCGTGTTAGGAGCTGAGGGGCTGGGCATGGTGGCTTACGCCTGTAATCCCAATTTCTTGACTGACAGCTTTCTCCCCAGGCTCTCAGATCCTCCTCCCTCTCTCCTCCCACCCTGCCTTACCTCGCCGCCGCATGTTTTCTTTGAGATGGAGTTGCACTCTTGTCATCCAGGCTGGAGTGCAATAGTGCCATCTTGAGTTACTGCAACCTCCGCCTCCCAGACTCAAGTGATTCTCCTGCCTCAGCCTCCTGAGTAGCTGGGATTACAGGCATGTGCCACCACACCCAGTTAATTTTTCTATTAGTACAGACAGGGTTTCACCATGTTGGCCAGGCTGGTCTCCTGACCTCAAGTGATCTGCCTACATCAAAGTGCTGGGATTACAGGTGGATTACAGGAGTGAGCCACCACATACCTGGTTGCAGCCCCACTTTTGAACCCTTTGCTGATTAAAATTCCCCAGGGCTCACACCTTTAACTACTTTCCTTCTTTATCCACACCCACTCCCTTGGCTCGCATCTAATCTCATGGCTTTCAATGTTATCAATATCCTGACAACTCCCAAAGTACAGGCCTCCAGCCCAGACTTTTCTAATGTGGAGGAAAACATAATCCAAGGGCCCTCTTAATGTGTCTATTTGTCTAACGGGAACCTCAAAGTTAATGCATCCCTTGGCAGTGGCTCACGCCTGTAATCCTAGCTCTTTGGGAGGCTGAGGTGGGTGGGCAGATCACTTGAGGTCAGGAGTTCCAGACCAGCCTGGCCAATACGGTGAAACCCCTTCACTACTAAAAATACAAAAAAATTAGCCAGGCATGGTGTAATCTCAGCTACTTGGGAGGGAGGCTAAACTTAAGAGATTCGCTTGAACCTGGGAGGCAGAAGTTGTAGTGAGCCAAGGTCACAGCGCTCCAGCCTGGGTAACAGAGACTCCATCTCAAAAAAAAAAGAAAGAAAGAAAATGTCACTCCTCTGTTTAAACTTCCAAAAGCTTCCTGCCTCATTAGATGTAAAGGCCAAGGTCCTTACTGGAAGCTACTGGATCCGCTGAGGCGGCTCTCCCCCAGCACCTCCAGCCTCTCCTCAAGGATTCCAGCCATGCCACTCGCTCACCTCCCCCACCTTCAAGAATACTCAAATGTCTTCACCTCTTTCAGGTCTTAACTTGACAACTCCCTCAGGTCTATTCAAATGTGTTCTTCAGCTCCTTCAGGTCTTTACCCAAATGCCAGCTTCACCTTCTTCAAGTCCATGCAATATCATCTTGGCGAGACCCTCTCTGACCCTGCTTTTCTTCCAACCCTTTCTGGTCCCTTTTACTGCCTTATTTTCTTTATTGTTTACTGTCTGTCTCCCCTACTAGAATGTTGGTTCTCTGAGAGCAGAGAATTGTGTCTGGCTTATGCATAGCTAAGTCCTCACCCCTAGAAAAGCACCTGACAATGATAATCATGCAGTAAACACTCGCTGGATACTTTCTAATAAATCCTTCTCTAAATTAGCTCTAACATGCTAACAGAGTACAAAAGTACTAGTTCCTATGACCAATGCTTCTCACACTATGGCACGTATCAGAATCCTTTAAGGTATCTGTTTAAAATGCAGATTCCTGGGCCTCATTCCAGAGACTCTGCTCAGTAAAGACTGGGGGGTGGGGTTTGCCAGCACTCCAAGGGACTCCAATTCAGGCGCTACAACTGTCTTTGAGAAAACCTCCCTCAGACCCCCACATATTGCAAACATCTTACGCCTCCCCAAATTAAACTATTTTTAGTTAATGTCCTCAATAAAACCACAGATAATGGAATATATGCTCAGGAAAATACAAACACTAAAAACCTTGAACAAATTTCCATGGCATTATCAAAGGGAATCACAGACCAGAAAGTATAAAGACTCAAGTATTTTCTTCAGTGCTCATCTGACATAGACAAGGACTTGCGGGGCACCTCTGAAGTCCCCTAGGTCTATGGCTCAGGAAGGTGAAGGCGAGAGACACCCTGTGTCTCCTCTGAGGTCCCACAGACACAGACAGTATCCATGCCAGCACTCCAGCCTGTCTCCTGGCAGGGCAGTCAGAGGCTTAGGGAGCCATCTCCTAACCCAGACAGATGCAGAGGAAAGAGGGCAAACTCACCCACTGACTGCTGGACTATGTGCTGCTCCTCTTCTGCCTCCTCTTCCAGTTCTTTCAGACTTTCCTTGGGGGGCAAGATGCCCTTTTTGCGTAAGATGTCATTCCACTCAGTGTCTGCGCTGGGGTCCTAGAAGAGCAGGACCAAGGTTACCTTGAGTGCCAAGTCTAGTATGGAGGGTCCCATGTTGGGCAAGGGGCCGAATGGGAAAAGTGACAAGGGACAAACCACATTATTCTGTGGACCATTTCTGAGAAAGTGTCAAAAGATCCACAGCCCCTGTTTTGTTCTTCCTGTCCACCCCTCCCCCAATGGAGGAGCTATTCTTGGGGTAAAAATTAGGATAGGATAGGATGTGCAGATCAGCATCAACACTGATACCGAGGCTCTGACCTGGCTTCTGTTCAGTATTTTTATTAATGACTGAGAATGACTCATTCAACAGATAAATTTACGTACCACATGTAAATTACTGTATTAGGCAATGGGGAAGAGCGGTGAATGCAAGAGTCACCTGTGTTACGGTCAAAAGGAAGAGACAGGCAACAAACAAATATATATACAAAGTACACATTGAGAGATAAAACTGTAACAAGTGCAATGACTGACAAGCTGCTGGTTTAGAGAATTACCCAGGACTTATGCATAGCTAAGTCCTCACCCCTAGAAAAGCACCTGACAATGATAATCATGCAGTAAACACTCGCTGGATACTTTCTAATAAATCCTTCTCTAAATTAGCTCTAACATGCTAACAGAGTACAAAAGTACTATTACCCAGGACCCGCATTCCAGGTAGACAGGATGTTCCCTACAGAGGAGGTGACATTCCACCAGAGGATGGAAAGGAACCTGCGATAGGAGTCTGGGGGCTTGAAAATAATCCTTCAGGCTGGGTGTGGTGGCTCAAGCCTGTAATCCCAGCACTTTGGGAGGCCAAAGCAGGCGAACCACCTGAGGTCAGGAGTTCAAGACCAGCCTGGCCAATATAGTGAAACCTCATCTCACTAAAAACACAAAAATTAGCCAGCTGCGTGCCTGCAGTCAAGAAAATAACCTTCCGGGTAGAGGGGGCAGGGGCGTGCAAAGGGCCCAATAGCAAAAGCCTGGTCATTTTGAGGATCTCAGGCTGCAGATAAGGCTTGGCTGACAGAATTCTCTAATGGCCAAACCTGAGAGGAAAAGCTGAGACTCCACAGAATAGCTCAAAAAATTCGGGGCACTCTTCTAAGCCCTTTTTCCTGGACCTAGTCACCAAATCCTTAACAAGCCCAGGAGACGCACGACATTTACAGGCACTGCCATGCTGGAACGTCTGGCCCAATCAGGATCAAAATCACAAAGAATCAATGTCACAAAGACTGATGTGAAAGTGGGCTCTTGGATCCAGAACCCAGCTGTCTAAGCACCGGTGTGCCCGGTGTGGCAGGAACACTGCTGACGCAGCTCAGGCTTGCTTTGGAATATCAAATCAGGAGCACTGTGAAAACAGTACTGGGATAACCGGCCTACAGCGCCCCAATCTTGTGTAACAATTCTGATACATCAAAAGAAAAATGAGCAGAGTCCTCACTACAGGGTGGTCAGGGAAGGCCTCCGCGACCTGAAGGACAGAGGATGCAAAGGAGGCCAGTGTGGCCCTCAAGCTCCCACTTCACCATTTAGTGTCTAGGCCGGGAGCAGTGGCTCATTCTGTAATCCCAGCACTCTGGGAGGCTGAGGCTGGGCAACACAGGGAGAACCCACCTACACTAAAAATTAGCCCAGTGTGGCGGGTTGCAGGCCTGCGGTCCCAGCTACTCTGGAGGCTGACAAGGGAGGATGGCTTGGCCCTGGGAGGTCGAGGTTGCAGTGAGCTGTGACAGTGCCACTTCACTCCAGGCCTGGGCGACAGAGCAAGACCCCGTCGCAAAACAGAAGTGCCTGGCTCCTGGCAGACAAGCCCTCTCCTCCAGCCCTTAATGCTGGTAAACCCGCGCCATCTTCTCTCCATCTGCCATTGAGCAGAAATTATTAGAATTTCTGAGCACAACAAGATCGCTGGACAGTGACAAAATTTAGATGGCAGATTTTTGCTCACAATGGTGACCATTTCCGCGGAGTTTTAATTCATTTTCTTTAGGCTTTAACCAAATTCTGCTAGTAAATTGTAGCTACAGAAAAAGAACTTATTTTACCTATTTTAATACAAAATTAACACAAAACACAAGGACCCTCGGGCGGAGCTCTGGAACCCGAATGGTCCGAGAAGGAGAGCGCCCCAGCTGGACCCCAGGGCTCAGGGGAGGAGGGTGTAACTAAGCCCTCACCCGGCTCTCAGTGGAGCCAACAACACGGACCCCGCCGCTGCTGTACTTGGGGGAACCGGACCCTCCGCGTCCTAACATCTAACACAACTCCTCCTCAGGAAAGTTCAGGAGAGGAAGTAACTTCTGTCAAGTGGGATCTGGCAAGGCCTTCAGAGGCCCGGGCTGGGAGAGACCTCAAGGGGAGGTAGTTCCGGAGGACCGAGGTTTGGGAGACCTGGCACAGAGGGGCGGGGACGCCCAGGCCGTGGGTCCCAGTGGGACCACGCCCGCCCTCCCGCACTGCGCCTGCGCGGGGCCTGGATTCGCAGGACCTCCACAGCGCCTACGGCGCCGGAGCTTTCCGCAGGGCGGGCGTCCACCGCCGGCCCGGGCCCGGTGAGACAAACGACGAGCCGCGGCCTCCAGCCCCGTGCCCGGTTCTAGCTTACCTGCATCGTGTTTCCAACCGCTCAAGCCAGTTGTGCCACGGCGCCGCTGCCGCTCAGCTGCTTTCTGTGCACGCGCACAGCGTCACCACGCCTCTTCCCCAGCCCCGCCCAGGGACGAACTGGGCGGAGTCAGGGCGGAAGCAAGGGCTTTGCGTCTTCGCTCTTCAAGACACCGGCACGGAAGCTGAACACATGGGCGACACGGGATCTGCCCACTCTTCTAGCCGCAGCGCGCTGGACCTGGTGCTAATTCTAGGGGCTGCCTTATTAGGGCTGGTCTTCAGCCGAGGCGGCGTGGGGACGGGTGGAGGAGGAGCCCGGGCCTTTCGCCTTTTCCAGCTGCTGGCCCAAACCTGTAAAGACGTCTGGCTTTGACTAGCCTGAGAAGTCAGAAATAGAGAATTGCCTCTAGGCCGGGCGCGGTGGTTCACGCCTGTGATCCCAGCCCGAGGCGAGAGGATTACTTGAGGCCAGGAGTTCTAGACCAGCCTGGCCAACATGGTGAAACTCCGTCACTACTAAAAATACAATTAGCCAGGCGTGGTGGCGAGCGCCTGTGATCCCAGCTATTCGGGAGGCTGAGGCAAGAGAATGGCTTGAACCTGGGAGGCGGAGGTTGCAGTGAGCCGAGATCGCGCCACTGCACTCCAGCCTGGGTGATAGAGTGAGACCCTGTCTCTAAAAAAAAGAAAGAAAATTGAGTCTCAATGATCTGGTGTTAAAAATTAAAAATGATGCCGGGCTGGGCGCGGTGGCTCAGGTTTATAAAACCAGCACTTGGGAAGCCAAGGTGGGCGGATCACACTCTGGCGGATCACAAACTCAAAAGACGGAGACCATCCTGGCCAACGTGGTGAAACCCTGCCTCTACTACAAATACAAAAATTAGTTGGGCGTGGTGGTGCGTGCTTGTAATCCCAGCTGCTTGGGAGGCTATGGCAGGAGAATTACTTGAACCCGGAAGGGGGAGGTTGCAATGAGCTGAGATCGTGCCACTGCACTCCAGCCTGGCAACTGAGATTCATAAATAAATGAAAGCTGCAGCGAGGCCGGGCTCAGTGCCACAGGCCTGTAATCCCAGAACTTTGAGAGGCCGAGGCAGGTGGATCACCTGAGGTCAGGAGTTCCAGACCAGCCTGACCAACCTGGTTGAAGCCCCATCGCCTACTAAAAACACAAAGCCGGGCGCCATGGCTCACCCCTGAAATCTCAGTACTTTGGGAGCCAAGGTGGGTGGATCACGAGTTCAGGAGTTCAACACCAGCATGGCCAAGATGGTGAAACCTTGTTTCTACTAAAAATACAAAACATTAGTTGTGCATGGTGGCAGGTGCCTGTAAATCCCAGCTACTCAGGAAGCTGAGGAATCGCTTGAACCTGGGAGGTGGAGGTTGCAGTGTGCTGAGATGGCGCGACTGCATTCCAGCCTGGGCAAAAAGAGTGAAACTCTGTCTAAAAAATAAATAAAAATAAATAATAAATTAAAATGATGCAGGCTTTTCTGGAATTCGCCCACTATCATTTCAGTATCAGAAAAGGCAACTCATTCATAAGACATTGAGAGCCTACTAGGTACCAGGCACCGGGCTCTGCAGATGGAGCAGTGAGGAAAACAGTAAAACAAAGGTGAAAGTAGTCTGCCATGCCGGAGCATCAGGAGACCCATATATGCAAAAATGCTTAGCCCTAGGGCAGGCACACAGGCACCCAGCAAAAAGCAGCAGTCTGACTTGTAAAATGCAGGGATTGGGCTCCAGAGTTTCTGCCCCGGCACATTCTGAGTTTGAGTTAAGTGAGCAATATTCCTACCTGGTATGGAAGGAAGCAGCTTGCACATGTGGGCTAACTTGCTGCCTCCTGGCAACTAAGCAAACATAGATAATAGAAGCCCACACACCTGTGAGATAGGCGCAGGGCTTCCAACTGTGGCTATGCATTAGAATTACCTGGGAGCTTGCAAAAACTACAGCTGTCCCGGGGCTCCAACCCCAGATAAATTAAATCCTTAGAAGTAAGGCCTGGCACGGATATTTTCTTAAAGATCCTCAGGTGATGCTAAGGTGCACAATCGTTGATAGAGGGTGAATCTAATGATTGCTTGAGAGCAAGGAGTTATTGTTTAATTTGTAAAGGTCCTTAAGATTTTTCGAACTCTTTTCAACTGAATTACAGGCCCTTCTATGGATTTATCGATGTATCTGGCAGCACAATGTTTGTTAATGAATTTTCCTTGGTCTCACCACCAAAATCAGGACTGGGACTAACTTTGGGTTTGATCCAGTGCTTCCTGCTCAGTCTTGCACAGCAACAGAGCTGGTGGTGTTTTGTTCTGTCCTCATCCCCAGCCTCTGCTGTTCCCTGAGTCCTGTTTTCCAGGATTGAAAACAGTTGCTCTTCCCCACATGATCCGGTCAGAGGCGTTCCAACCAAAACGACTCCATCTTGAATAGGGGATGGGTAAAATGAGGCTGAGACCTAGTGGGCTGTATTCCCAGAAGGTTACACATGCTTAATCACAGAATATTTACGCTTAAGGGAATAAATTAATAATGTTTCCCAAACAGACCCAAGAATTAACAGACCCAGGAAATGTCCTGATGTCCTGATAGTTTTGTGTTTTTTGTTTTTGTTTGAGACAGAGTTTCTCTCTTGTTCCTCAAGCTGGATTGCAATGACACAATTTCGGCTCACTGCAACCTCTGTCTCCTGGGTTCAAGCAATTCTCCTGGCTCAGCCTCCCGAGTAGCTGGGATTACAGGTACGCACCACCATGCCAGACTAATTTTTATATTTTTGGTAGAGACGGCGTTTCGCCATTTTGGTCAGGCTAGTCTCGAACTCCTGAGCTCAGGTGATCCAACTGCCTCAGCCTGCCAAAGTGCTGGGATTACAGTTGTGAGCCAAAGTGCTGGGGTTACAGGCATGAACCACCACACCCAGCCAAGAACAAAAGCATTCTTAAAGGGCTCACACCTGAAATCCCAGCACTTTGGGAGGCTAAGGCAGGTGGATCACCTGAGGTCAAGAGTTCAAGACCAGCCTGGCCAACATGGTGAAACCCCATCTCTACTAAAAATACAAAAAATAGTCGGGTGTGGTGGTGCACACCTGTAATCCC
>CAUYQU010001049.1:0-26066 GCA_963574635.1 Cheracebus regulus
TTCTCTCTTTTTCTAAAATCTCTTCCTCTTTCTCTTTCATTTTTTCTTTCTTTTGCTGTTTCTTTCTTTCTCCTTTTCTCTCTTTTTCTAAAATCTCTTCCTCTTCCTTTCTCTCTTTCATTCTTTAAAAAAAAAAAAAAACTCAAAATTCAGAAGCCATAAAGCAAAAGATTAATAAATTCAACTATGTGAATTAAAAATATGCATGACAAAAACATCCCCAAAGGAAAAGTCAAAAGACAAATGACAAACAGGGTCATTTGATTGAGTTAAATGCAATCGATCTTTTTTCTAATTACTAAGTGGCACGTGGATGTTTGTTACCTTATTCTTGGTACTTTTCGATATGGTGGAAATGCTTAAAAATAAATAAATTAATGTATACCCATACTATGCAATATGATGCCATTAAAAAGAATAACTTGGCTGGGCACAGTGTCTCATGCCAGTAATCCCAGCATTTTGGGAGGCCCAGGTGGGTGGATCACGAGGTCAGGAATCCAAGACCAGCCTGACCAACGTGGTGAAACCCTGTCTTTACTAAAAATACAAAAATTAGGGGCCGGGTGCAGTGGCTCACGCTTGTAATTGCAGCACTTTGGGAGGCCAAGGTGGGCGGATCACAAGGTCAAGAGATCGAAACCATCCTGGCCAACATGGTGAAACCCCGTCTCTAAAAAAAAGGAAAAAAAAATACAAAAATTAGCCAGGCATGGTGGCATGCCTGTAATCCCAGCTACTTGGGAGACTGAGGCAGGAGAATCGCTTGAACCTGGGAGGCAGAAGTTGCAGTGAGCTGAGATACTGCCACCGTACTCCAGCCTGGGTGACAGAGCAAGACTCCATCTCAAAAAACAAACAAACAAGAATATGCCATTCACAAATGTCCATAATATCTCAAGTGCACTTTGAAAACCTGGAAGGATAAACCCCAAATGGTTAGGCATTTTATAGAGGAAAGAATAATGCTTTATACATTCTAGGCTTCTTTATTTCTTTACGAAAACATGCATTACTTTCCTAGTCTGCCGAGACAGTACCCATATTTCCATTTTAGAAAAAAAAAGGAGAACTTTGTGATGATGGAGAATTGACTAACCACACAGAGATATTCTAGAATATAGGGCTCCCAGGTGACTTGAGCATGTGGATGTCTTACTGATATAACACCTGCCTGCAGAGACGTGCAGTGCTTTGAAGATGCTGACATCAGTCCTGAGGATGGATAGCTGAGTTTATGGTATGAGATAGATACATGATAGCATGCTGGAGCCTGCAGAATGTTTTAATTCTTTTTTTTTGAGACAGAGTTTTGCTCTGTCACCAGGCTGGAGTGCAGTGGTGTGATCTTGGCTCACTGCAACCTCTACCTCCTGGATTCAAGCGATTCTCCTGCCTCAGCCTCCCGAGTAGCTGGGACTACAGGTGTGCACCACCATGTCCAGCTAATTTTTGTATTTTTAGTAGAGATGAGGTTTTACCATGTTGGCCAGGCTGATCTTAAACTCCTGACCTCATGATCTGCCCGCCTTAGCCTCCCAAAGTGCTGAGGTTACAGGCATGAGCCACCACGCCCAGCAAATGTTTGAATTATTTAGATCATTCATGATATAAACAGACTATCATTGGAGGCCAGCAAGCAGGAAAAATATCTGCACCGAGACTAGACTCTACAACCACCTCTTTGTGGTTACCTTGCTTAGGGAGATTCCTCTTAATTGTTTTGATGTCACAAGAAAAATGTCACATGCACATAAAGTAAATGATGGTTCACATGGAGCACTGTGTCGTCTAGTTGGGCTTCTCTTCATGGAATGACCAAGGAAGAATTTGAGGGAGTTTGTGCAGTGGACAAAGGGTGAATATATGAGGGAATGGATTTGAGTTGTAAATACAAGAGTTGTTTCTAATCTGAGTCCTTAAGAACATCTTGAGGGTTACAGGTCTGTTCATTCCATTACTAGAAAGACTTCCAATTAAGACGCAGTAAGAAGTTCACAGTTTGGGGATCTTTCTGTTTTCCAAAACTCATCAAAATGTGATAGATAATATATAACAACAGAAATCTGATTGACTGCTGGATACAAATGCCACTTTAAAAAACTGTTAGACAATTCTGTGTAAAGTTGAACATACACCTATTTTATGATCCAAGAATTCTACACCTAGGTATTGATCCAAGAGAAATGAAAACGTTGGTCCATAAAATGACTTGTTCAAGAATGTTGGTAACATCATACTTGATATGATTTGGCTGTGTCCCCACCCAAATCTCATCTTGAATTGTAGCTCCGACAATCCCCACGTGTCGTGGGAGGGACCCAGAGGGAGGTAATTAAATCGTGAGGGAAGGTTTTTCCCATGCTGTTCTTGTGATAGTGAATACATCTCATGAGCTCTGATGGTTTTATAAAGGGAAAATTTCCACACATACTCTCTTGCCTGCCACCATGTAAGATGTGCCTTTGTTCTTTTTTTTTGCCTTCTGCCATGATCTTGAGGCTTCCCAGCCATGTGGAACTGTAAGTCCATTAAACCTCTTTCCTTTATAAATTACCCAGTCTCAGATATATCCTCATTAGCAGCATGAGAACAGACTAATACAGTAAATTGGTACCAGGCAGTGGGGCACTGCTGTAAAGATACCTGAAAATGTGAAAGCAACTTTGGAACTGGGTAACAGGCAGAGGTTGGAAGAGTTTGGAGGGCTCAGAAGAAGACAGGAAGATGTGGGAAAGTTTGGAACTTCCTGGAGACTTGTTGAATGGCTTAGACCAAAATGTTGATAGTGACATGGACAATAAAGTCCAGACTGAGGTGGTATCAGATGGAAATGAGGAACTTCTTGGATAGTGGAGCAAAGGTGACTCTTGTTATACTTTAGAAAAGAGACTGGTGGCATTTTGCTCCTGGCCTAGAGATCTATGGAACATTGAACTTGAGAGAGATGATATAGGGTATCTGATGGAAGAAATGTCTGAGCAGCAAAGTGGTTCAAGAAGCAGAGAATAAAAATTTGGAAAATTTGCAGATCAATGATGCAATAGAAAAGAAAAACTCATTTTCTGGGAAGAAATCCAAGCCTGCTGCAGAAGTTTGCTAAGTAACAGGGAGCCTAATGTTATTCACTAAGATAATGTAAACAATGTCTCCAAGGGATGTCAGAGACCTTTGTGTCAACCCCTGCCATTACAGGCCTGGAGGCCTAGGAGGGTACAATGGTTTCCTGAGCCAGTTCCAGGACCCCCTGGCTGTGTATAGCTTAGGGACTTGGCACCCTGCATCCCAGCCACTCCAGTCATGGTTAAAAGGGTCCAAGGTATAGCTTGAGCTGTGACTTCAGAGACTGCAAGCCCCAATCCTTGGCAGCTTCCATGTGGTGTTGAGACTGTGGGTGCAGAGAAGTCAAGAATTGAAGTTTGGGAACCTCCATCTAGATTTCAGAGGATTTATGGAAATGCTGGGCTGTCCAGGCAGAAGTTTGCTGCAGTGGTGGGGCCCTCATGGAGAACCTTTGCTTGGGCAGTGCAGAAGGGAAGGTGGGGTTGCAGCCCCCACACAGAGTCCCCACTGGTGTATTGCCTAGTGGACCTGTGAGAAGAGGGCCACTGTCCTCCAGACCCCAGAATGGTAGATCCACCAACAGCTTGCACTGTGTACCTGAAAAAGCTGCAGACACTCAACACCAGCCTGTGTAAGCAGCTGAGACGGGGGCTATATCCTGCAAAGCCACAGGGGTGGAGCTTCCCAAGGTCATAGGAGCCCACCTCTTGCACCATCATGACCTGAATGTGAGACATGGAGTCAAAGGAGATCATTTTGGAACTTTAAGTTTTAATGACTGCCCTGTTGGATTTTGGACTTGCATGGAGCCTGTGGCTCCTTTGTTTTGGCCAATTTCTCCCACTTGGAACAGCTGTATTTACCCAATGCCTGTACTCCCATTGTATCTAGGAAGTAACTAACTTGCTTTTGATTTTACAGGCTCATAGGTGGGAAGGAAGTTACCTTATCTCAGATGAAACTTTGGACTTGGACTTTTGGGTTAATGCTAGAATGAGTTAAGACTTTGGGGGGCTGTTGAAAAGGCATAATTGGTTTTGAAATGGAAGGACATGAGATTTGGGAGGGGCCAGGGGAAGAATGGTATGGTTTGGCTGTACCCCTATCCAAATCTCATCTTGAATTATAGCTCCCATAATCCCCATGTGTCTTAGGAGGGACCCAGTGAGAGGTAACTGAATCATGAGGGTGGGTTTTCCCATGCTGTTCTCATGATAGTGAATAAGTCTCATAAGCTCTGATGGTTTTGTAAAGGACAATTCCCCTGCACATGCTGTCTTGCCTGCTGCCATGTAAGACGTGCCTTCGCCCCTCCTTCGCCTTCTGTCATGATTGTGAGGCCTCCTCAGCCATGTGGAACTGTGAGTCCATTATACCCCTTTCCTTTATAAATTACTGAGTCTCAGGTATGTCCTTACTAGCAGCATGAGAATGCAGTAGTGCAGTACTTAATGGTGCAAGATGGACTGCTTTCTCCCCAAGATCAGGAACAAGACTATGATGTCTGCTCTTCCATTTCTATTCATATTGCATTGGAAGTTCTGATCAGAAAAAATCAGCAAGAAAAAGAAAAGGCATCCAGATTGAAAAGGAGGAAGTAAAATTATCTCTTTTTGTGGATGATGTGATCTTATATGTAGAAAATTCTAAGAAATCCACTATAAAACTATTAGAGCTAATAAATGAGTTCAGCAGGTTGCAGGATACAAGATCAACATACAAAAACAATTGCATATACTTTGAGAGGCCAAGTTGAGTGGATCACCTGAGGTTAGGAGTTTTGAGACCAGCTCGACCAACATGGTGAAACCTTGTCTCTACTAAAAATACAAAAATTAGCCAGGCCTGGTGGTGTGTGCCTGTAATTCCAGCTACTCATGAGGTGGAGGCAGGAGAATCTCTTGAACCTGGGAGGTGAAGGTTGCAATCAGCTGAGATCATGTCATTGCACTCCAGCCTGGATGACAAGAGACAGACTCCATCACACACACACACACACACACACACACACACACACACACACACACGGTCAATTGCATCTCTATACACTAGCAACAAATAATCCAAAAATGAAATTAACCATTAGGATTTATAATCCTATCAAAAAATAGGTACTTAGGGATAAATTAAACCAAAGAAGCACAAAACTCGTGCACAGAAAGCTAGAAAATATCATGAAAATAAATTAAAAGAGATCTAAATAAGTGGAAAAGCATTCCATATTTATTGATTGGAAGACAATATTGTTAAGATGTGAATACTGTACTTTCCAAACTGATCTATGGGTTCAACACAGTTCCTATCACAATCCTAGCTGGATTTGTGGAGAAATTGACAAGCTGATTCCATAATTCATATGGAAATGAAAGGTACCCAGAAGAGGTAAAATAATCTTGAAAAAAACTAAGTTGGAGGACTCATACCTCCCAATTTCAATACTTATTACATCCTATAGTAATTGAAATGATGAGGTACAGTGTAAGGATGGACATATAGACCAAGGGAACAGAATTGAAAGTCCAGAAATAAACTCTCACATTTATGGTTGGTGGATTTTTAATGTAAATTAAAATTAAAAAATAGAGACAGGGTCTTGCTATGTTGCCTGGACTAGTTTTGAACTCTTGGGCTCAAGCAATTTTCCTGCCTCGGCCTCCCAAAGTGCTGGGATTACAGGTGTGAGCCACAATGCTTGGCCAGTGAGTTGATTTTTGACAAGAGTGCCAAGACAATTCAATGGGGAAAGGATGGTCTTTCCAACAACTGGTCCTGGAACAACTGAATATCCACATGTAAAATAATCAAGTTGGACCACTACCTCACTCCATACACAAAAAGTGAACTCAAAATGGGTGACATTTTTATTTACAAAGTCTTAGAAGAAAACAACTATGAATCATGATTTGGATTAGGCGTATTTGCAGACAGAAAGATTAGTGGTTGCTTAGGGCTGGGAGAAGAAGGAGATAGGGAGTTAATGCTAATAGGTACAAAGTTTATTTTTGAGGTGATGAAAAGGTTCTCAACTTAGATGGTGATGATGGTTGTGCAACTCTATAAATAAACTAAAAATAGTTGAATTGTATATTTTAAATGAATAATTTTGTTTTTTTGAGACAAGGTCTCACTTTGTTGACTAGGCTGGAGTGTAGTGGTGTGATCTCAACTCACTGTAACCTTTGCCTCCTGGGTTCAAGCGATTCTCATGCTTCAACCTCCCAGATAGCTGGGATTACCGGCGCACTCCACCACACCCAGCTAACTTTTTGTATTTTGGTAGAGACAGAGTTTTATCATGTTGGCCAGACTGGTCTCAAACTCCTGACCTCAAGAGATCTGCCCACCTTGGCCTCCCAAAGTATTGGGATTACAGGCATGAGCCACTGCTCCCAGCCTAAATGAGTACATTTTATGGTATGTGAATTATGTATCTCAATAAAAATATTTAATAAAAGAAGGCCTATAGCAGCTTTACTTATAGCCAAAAACTAGAAATAACCCAAATGTCCATTAGCAGGAAAATAGACTAACAAACTTGGTATATCCATATGATGGAATACAACTCAGTAATATAAATGAATCATTCATATATGCAACAACACAGATATACCTCAGAAACATTATGTTGACCACAAGAAGTCAGGAATAAAAGAGTACATACTGTATAAGTCTGTTTATATGAAGTTCTAGGACAGGCTAAACTAATATATGGAGAAAAAAGTTGGTTGCCTCTTGTGTGTGGTAGAGTGTCAATTGCAATGGCATGCAAGGGAACACTACGGATGATGGAAATTCCCTATCTTATTGGATGTGGGTGACTTAGTGTGTGTGTATATATATATATATATTTAGTTGGTGCAAACATAATTGTGGTGGTTTTTTTTTTTTTTGAGATGAGTCTTGCTCTGTTGCCCAGGCTGGAGTGCAATGGCGGATTACAGGCACATGTCACCACGCCAGGCTAGTTTTTGTAATTTTTAGTAGAGACAGGGTTTTACCACGTTGGCCAGGCTGGTCTTGAACTCCTGACCTCAAATTATCTGCCCACCTCGGCCCCCCAAAGTGTTGGGATTACAGGCATGAGCCACCACACTGGGCCTAATTGCAGTTTTGGCCATTACTTTCAATGGCCAAAACCACAATTTATGTTTGCACCAACCTAATATAAATTTGTCAAAACGCATTGTACTATACACTTACAAATCTGTGTGTTTTATGCCATGTAAATTATACATCAATGAAAAAGAAATACTATTTCAAAAAAACCCAAAAACCAAAAAAACAGGATTAAGCATCTTTGAGGACCAGAACTAAAGAACAGAAGCAAAGTGTTGAGCAAAGCTGAGATTCTGAGTCCTCTGGGTCTTGGCAGCTGTAGCAGGCAGCAGCTGCCAGGAGTTCAGACCCTGTGGGGTAACTCTGCTCCATGTAATACGGGGAGGGGGGCTGCAGTCAGAGGCTAGTGCAAGGCAGACTAAGAAACTCCTCATCTGCAACAAGTCTAAGAAACTGCTGGTTGGCAGCTGTAGGCCTTGCTAGGCTGGAGGATGAACACAAACTCATGACTGAGGTTTGAAGCAACCCCCGAGCTCAACAACTAGAACTGTGATATGCCCAAACCATTACGGGATGTGAGATTCAAACCACTAACAGAACACCTGATTTTGGATTGCAACTCTAGGCTGCTAACTGGGAGTCTTAGACTAGGTTCCTGAGCAGCAAAACCTGAGGCAGGGATTCTAGTGCAAGTGATTTATTGGGGCTGCTTCCTGGAGAGGGGGAGAGAGGGAAAGAAATAGGACTGGGAAGAGAAAGAAGCAAGTAAGAATGTGTTCTGCATTAGGTTCTCCAGAGAATCAGAGCTAATAGGTGATATGTCTATATCCTTATCTATAGCTATGGCATCGATCTGTCTGTATCTATATCATATCTATATCTGTATATTAGCTATATCTATACATTTATGAACATTATAAACATTTGCTGACATGATTATGGAAACTGAAATGTCCCAAGGCCTGCAGTTGGCAAGCTGGAGATCCAGGAGAGCTGAGGACGTGGTTCCAGCCTCAGTCCAAAGGCCTAAGAACTAGGAGAGTCTATGTGTAAGTTCAAAAGCTGGCCATTTTGAGACCCAAGAATTGATGCTTCTGTTGAGAGTCTGAAGGCAGGAAAAGACTCATGTCCCAGATCGAGTCAGGCAGGAGGAGTCCCCTCTTACTCATGAAAAGGTCTATTCAGACCCTCAATTAATTGGCTGAGACCCACCCTCAGGAGGGTGGGCTGCTTCACTCAATTTACCAGTTCAAATGTTAGTGCCAACCCGATACACCCACACAGACACACCCAGAATGCTGTTTGACCAAATGTCTAGACACCCTATAACCTAGTCAAGTTGGCACATGTAATTTACCAACACAAGTTCCCTGCTGGAATCTAGCCCCAGCCTGATCTCGTGGAGGCTTTGGAGCACGAATTATATGACAGAATGAATCCCGCTTTGAGGCAAAGGGTGTGGCCTCTTTTTTTATTTTTGAGACAGGATCTCACTCTACACTCAGGCTGGAGTGCAGTGGTGTGATCATGGCTTACTGCAGCCTCAACCTCCCAGGCTCCAGTGAGCCTCCCACTTCAGCCTCCTGAGTAGCTGAGTCTACAGGCACACACCACCATGCCCAACTAATTTTTAAATTTTTACTTGCAGAGACAGGGTCTCACTATGTTGCCCAGGCTGGTTTCGAACTCCTGGGCTCAAATGATCCTCCCACCTTGACCTCCCAAAGTGCTGGGATTATAGGCATGAGGTCCTGCCCCTGGCTGGGTGTGGCCTTTTTTATCCATATGTCAAGTCAGTGAAGCATCTAACCATTAAACAAAGAGCAGTTCTCTGAGGGAAGGGAGCAACCAGGCAGTAGGGGAGTGGTGCACAAGCAGATAGAGGTTTTTTTTGGTAGAACATCAACAATACCCAGTACAGGGGCAACTTCAGAATTCCTATACACAGATGGGTGAGTAGAAAGGGAGAGAAAGAGGGAAAGAGAGAGAGACCGTGAGAGAAGGAGCAACAAATATTTATAAACAAATAGAAAATCTCCCATTTAAAATGAACATGCACACCACAGTTCCATAGCCCAAGGAAGAAATATTCTAAACGAATGAGATATACAATCAAAACAATAGCTCACTGGAGATGAAATCATCATAATAGGATAGTGTGGAAAATACTTTTAAATAAACATGCTGATCTGTCTCGAGGAGAATAAAGTAACACCCACTAAGAAGAAAAGATTGTAAAACGTTTGCTGACACCAGGGAGGTGGCTCCTGCCCAAGGGTGTTAAGAGAGAAATATGGGTATCAGTGTTAAACTTCCTTCTAGAACTGAACTGCATTTTTATTTTCTGATCCATTTCCCCCAGAAGGCAGGGGCTTAATCTCAGTCAATTCAGCATTTTGCCCATTCCTCCTTTTCTCAGTAATACCTGGTGTTGTAATTTTTTTTTTTTTTTTTTTTTTGAGGCGGAGTCTTGCTCTGTCACCCAGGCTGGAGTGTAGTGACCTGATCTCGGCTCACTGCAACCTCCGCCTCCGGGGTTCAAGTGATTCTCCTGCCTCAGCCTTCCCGGTAGCAGGGATTATAGGCGCCCACCACCACGCCCAGCTAATTTTTGTAGTTTTAGTAGAGACGGGGTTTCACAATCTTGGCCAGGCTGGTCTCAAACTCCTGACCTTGTGATCCACCTACCTCGGCCTCCCAAAGTGCTGGGATTACAGGCATGAGCCACCGCGCCCAGCCTGGTGTTGCAATTTTTCGAGTGTGACTCTGGTCTTTATGATTTGCTTTTGTCAGCTCCTGCCTGTACTCCATCCTGTCTGGGCCTCAACCATCAATCCATGAAGTCACCTGGTAAGTTCATCCATTCCCACGTATGGGACTTCCACCGGGCCATGTCTCCCTCAGATCCCTTGGCACTCCTCTTGGAACATGGGAAATGTCCCATTTTCTCTTGCTCTTCTCTATGGCCTCAGAAGACTTACTGGAGCTATCTGGGGCCCTTTTTGCTTCCTGCTGCTCTAGCTGGTGTGGGAAACTATCTACTCTCTCCCCTCCATGGCTGGTTCATGGGAACTCCTGAAGGCTGACTTGTCCATGTGCAGACACAACCTGCACTGTGTTGCGTCTGCACTTGCAGTGTGATGGGAACTCAGGGATCCTACTTCCTCCCCAGGCTTGACATTGGGAACGAGGCTCAAAGACCCTGTTTTCTCACATCCCAAAACCTGAGTGGGGATTTTACTGTGCTCCTTCATCCCAGGGGCTTGGCCATGGGCTGCAGCAGTGCCCGGACTCTTCTCGGGGAGGCTGCCAAGCCTCTGACTTTTCTGCTTTCCTCTGACTCCTCTCTCCCTCCCCTTAGCCCGTGGAAGCCTCATGCTTCTTAGGGCCCCTTCCTCAGAAGCTGGACCTGGAGAAGAAAGGCGAGGATGTGTCATTTCAGGCATACAGATGGGACATGCTTAATTTTAAAATTATTAGAAATTCAGAGGTGGGGGTGGACAAAGGACAGTGAAGACAAAAGATGGTTAAGAAAATGGATGGTGGTAGAGTAGCTTTTACAGACTGGGGTATCTGATGGTCAATACTATTGAGCTTGTGCTGTGGCAATGTAGATCGCACCTCCTCCCCCTTCTCTTCAATGCTTCTGTAAAGTTTCTACAGATTAAGAGGCCTGATGTGGATAAGCTTTTTGTGAAATTCAAGGGACTCTGTTCCACATTTGAGTCAAGATACTGCAAAAGAATGTGTAGGACGGTGAGATCATTCATGAACTGAATGGATTCAGTGGAAGCAGAGGCAGAATGTCTAGACCGAGGAAACCATGAGAAAGTGAGCACTCCAGGGGTTCACAGAAATTGTGGGAAGCTTTTTAAGACAAACCTTATCTAGATTTTTTTTTTTTTGAGATGGAGTCTCACTCTGTCACCCAGGCTGGAGTGCAGTGGTGCGATCTCAGCTCACTGCAACCTCTGCTTCCGGGTTCAAGCGATTCTCCTGCCTCAGTCTCCCGAGTAGCTGGGATGGGTGCCTGCCACCACTGCCAGCTAATTTTTTTTTTTGAGAGGGGGTCTTGCTCTGCCGCCAGGCTGGAGTGCAGTGGCACAGTCTCGGCTCACTACAACCTCTGCCTCCTGGGTTCAAGCAATTCTTCCGCCTTAGACGCCTGAGTAGTTGGGACCACAGGCGCCTGCCACCACTCCCAGCTAATTTTTGTATTTTTAGTAGAGATGAGGTTTCACCATGCTGGCCAGGATGGTCTTGATCTCTTAACCTTGTGATCCACCCGCCTCAGCCTCCCAAAGTGCTGGGATTACAGGCGTGCGCCACCATGCCTGGCCTGTATTTTTAGTAGAGATGGGGTTTCACCATGTTGGCCATGCTGGTCTCGAACTCCTGACTTCAAGTGATCCACCTGTCTCGGCCTCCCAAATTACAGTCAAGTTGGCACATATAAGTGCCAACACCATATAAGTGGTGTGAGCCACTGTGTCTGACGAAATCTTATTTAGATTTTTAAAGAGAAGAGGCACCTCAGCTGACATCTGTGTTAGACATGCAGAAAGGAAACTTGTAGACTCCCTCTCAGTCTGTGAATGGAGTCATGGAAGCCTTGACTGAGGACCTACTATGGGCTAGATGTGCTATCCTTGGTACCATGAATATGAGAATTAAAATCATATGCTACTTGTCATGAAGCCTCCCTCCCCAGTCAATATTGTAAGCTAAGTGCCAGAGAGAGGTTTGTCACCCCAGAGGACTGACAGCGTCTGCACTAACACACTTCAGGGGAACCGAACTCTTCTTTATGGCCTCAGAAGACTTACTGGAGCTATCTAGGGCCTTCTCTGCTTCCTGCTGCTCTGGCTGGTGTGGGAAACCATCCTGCTCTGCCCTTTATGGCTGGTTCATGGGAACCCTTGAAGGCTGCCTTGGTCCACATGCAGCATGGGAGGCACGGGAGAGTTCACCATCTGTCCTGTCCCTGTCCTCTTCTGCCCCCAAGGACCACAGAATATTTTGCCAACATGGTCCTAATCCTTATGTCTGAATTTCTGACCCAATGCCGTGGATATTTACACGCCCTTTGCCTAAGTAAAGCATGGACGTTTCTCTTCGCTATTGGTTATTGTCATTATCGTTAACCATTGCTGAGTGAGCACGGGACTTAAACACCACAGAAGGTACGTGATGACCACATTGCGATACTGTGGTTAAGCTGATATGAGAGTACAGGTCCAGTATGAAGAGGAGGCGTCACCAAAACAGGAAGATGCCCATGATCTCAAAAACGTTTGGGTGAGAGAACTGCCTTAGTGTCCACAGTTGGGGTGAAAAACAACAGGCTCCTTTTGGAGGGGGCATTTGCCATAAACAAACTGATTGTGAGATTCTTAGTACATTCGGAATGAAGATTAGGAGACGTTTTTTTTTTGAGACGGAGTCTTGCTCTGTTGCCGGGCTGGAGTGCAGTGGTATAATCTCAGCTCATTGCAACCTCTACCTCTCGGGTTGAAGCAATTCTCCTGCCTCAGCCTCCCGAGTAGCTGGTAGTACAGGCGCCCACCACCACGCCCGGCTAATTTTTTTTTTTTTTTTTTTTGTATTTTCACTAGAGAAGGGATTTCACCATGTTGGTCAGGCTGGTCTTGAACTGCTGACCTCATGATTCACCACCTAGTACCAAAAGTACTGGGATTACAGGCATAAGCCACCATGCCCGGCCTGAGAGGTTGATTTCTTTAAGCGACAGTTGCAAAGAACAATCCACCCTCACCCTTTCCCACAGAAACAGCATCAAAATTAAAAAACAAACCAATTCTCTAAGTTTCAATTGTTGAGGAGGGAGAGAAGCTCTTACATCATGGACTCCTGCAGCAGAGGGATTCATGGGACTCTGATACAATAGGAGTTTTGTCACAGATGGCAAAAAGTCCAAGCCTGCTTTCTTCCCTTTCCTTCAATGGATGAACAAACCCAAGGCAAAATAATCTTTGGAACAACTTGGCAGAGAGAGACAGCTGTGCCTGATGGAGGCCTTGCTTAGCCAATGGACATGTGGTAGATCTGAGATGGTGGTGAGAGGAAAGGGGAAGGAGAAGGGGAAAGAAAGACGTGGAAGAGAAAAGAAGGCTAGCCTTGAACCTGTTTTTCTTTTTTCCTTTTTTTTTGAGACAGAGTCTCTCTGTCGCCCAGGCTGGAGCTCAGTGACATGATCTTGGCTCACTGCAACCCTCACCTCCTGGTTCAAGCTATTCTCCTCCTCAGTTTCCCGAGTAGCTGGGATAACAGGTGTGCACCACCACAGCCGGCTCATTTATTTTTATTTTTATTTTTATTTTTAGTAGAGACAGGATTTCAACATGTTGGCCAGGCTGGTCTCGAACTCCTGACTTCAAGTGGTCTACCTGCTTCGGCCTTTCTCAAGAAATCCTATTCTCAAGAAATCCTCCCATCTTGGCTTCCCAAAGTGCTGGGATTACAGGCGTGAGCCACCGTGCCTGGCCGTACCTGGTTTTCTGTACGCTGCTGACTTGCTGTGTGATTTGAGCCTCTGTTTCCCTTCTCTGGGACTCAAAGGTCTCTGTCTTCATGATAGAGATTGAGAAGTTGAGTTCCCTTACAATTCTGTCCTTCTGAAACCCAACAAAGTCACATTCATTGTTTCAGAGGGTAGATCCAGATTTTCCTAATGAAGAAAGATTTCTTTAGCTCTTAGTCTAAAGCACTTACAGAGGTGAGGAAAGACTTTTCCTCCCTGAATTTATCAACTTATTAGTCTTTGAAAATAAAAAACTGTTGGCTTTGTTGATGTTCTCTATTCAATACGTATTTTTCTATTTCATCAATTTCTGCTTTTATATGTATTTCTTTCTTCCACATTAAAAAAAAATCTTGTTTTTTCCTTTTTTTTGGTAAGAAAGGATAGATTTTTGTTGTCAAAAAGTCATGCTTGGCTGGGAGAGTGGTGGCTCACACCTTTAATCCCAGCACTTTGGGAAGCCAAGATGGGAGGATTTCTTGAGAATAGGATTTCGAGACCAGCCCGGGCAACATAGTGAGACCCTGTCTCTACAAAAAATAAAAAAGTAGCTGGGCATGGTGGCATATGCCTGTTGTCCCAGGTACTTGGGAGGCTGAAGTGGGAGGATGACTGGAGCCCAGGGGGTCGAGGCTGCAGTGAGCTTTGATGGGGCCACTGTACTTCAGCCTGGATGACATAGTGAGATCCTGACTCAAAAAAAAAAAGCAAGCTTTTAAGAGACGAATTAAATTGTTTTTTTTTTCTGAAAAAAAAAAAAGTAACTAAAACATTTTAATTGACACATAATACTTGCACATATTTATGGGTACAATGTGATGTTTCAATATAGGCATACTTTTTGTACTGATTAAATAAGTATAATTAGCATATCCATCACCTCAAATATTTATCTTTTTTTTTAGTGAAAACACTCCAAATCCTTTCTTCCAGCTATTTTGAAATAGTCAATACATTATTGTCAACTATAGTAGTCATCCTACTGTGCAATATAACATCAGCACTTACTCCTCCCAAATAATTATAACTGAACCCATCAGTCAGTCTCTTCCCATTCCCTCCTTACTTAATTTTTTTTTTTTTTTTTTTTTGAGATGGAGTCTCACTCTGTTGCCCAGGCTGGAGTGCAGTGGCATGATTTTGGCCCACTGCAACCTCTGCCTCCTGGGTTCAAGCAATTCTCCCGCCTCAGCCTCCCGAGTAGCTGGGACTACAGGCACCTACCATCAGGCCCAGCTAATTTTTGTATTTTTATAGAGACAGGGTTTAACCATGTTGGCCAGGCTGGTCTCAAACTCCTGACCTCAGGTGATCCTCCTGCCTTGGCCTCCCAAAGTGCTGGGATTACAGGCGTGAGCCACCATGCCCGGCCAATTTTTTTTTTTAATACAGGATCTTGCTATGTTGTTTAGGCTGGCCTGAAATTCCTGGCCTCAAATGATCCTTGCACCTTGGCCTCCTGAGTAGCTGAAATTACAGGCATGAGCCACCGCACTGGGCCCTCCTTACTTCTTGAAGTTGTTTTGCTCATTAAATTTTAGACTTTCTTCTCTAATAAACACATTTAAGGCTATCACTTTCCCTCTAAATACAGATTTAGCTGTATCACACAGGTTTTGATATGTAGTGCCTTCTATATTACTCAGCTCAAACTATATCCAAAAATCCTTAACTTAAAACCATCAGGGCCAGGCACAGTGGCTCATGCCCATAATCCCAGCACTTTGGGAGGCTGAGGCGAGTGGATTACTTGAGGTCAGGAGTTTAAGACCAGCCTGGGCAACATGGTCCAATCTCATCTCTACTAAAAATACAAAAATTAGCTGGGCATGGTAGTGCACACCTGTAATCCTGGCTACTTGGGAGTCTGAGGCAGGAGAATTGCATGAACCCAGGAGGTGGAGGTTGTAGCGAGCAGAGATTGCATCACTGTACTCCAGCCTGGGCAACAGAGTGAGACTCCATTTCAAACAAACAAACAACCATCAGTAATTTAGAAATGTATTTTCTCAGTTGCAAATATATGAGAATTGTTTGGTTATTTTTTGGTTATTAATTTCCAGCTTAGTTGCATTGAGTTCAGAGTATATGTTCTTAGTTGTGTGAAATGTACTGAGATTTGCTTTGTGACCTAATGCATGCCAATTTTTGCAAATGTTTTGTATCTGCTTGTAAAGAACACATATTATGCAGTTTGGAGTGGCATGTTCTATATCCTTTTGTTAGGTTAAATTTGTTAATTATGTGAATCAAATATTCTGTCTAATATTTCATCTGTTCTATTAAGTCCTGAGAGAATTGTGTTTAACATCTTCTATTATAATTTTGGATTTAACTTCTTGTAATTCTACACATTTTTGCATCATATGTTTTAAGATCATGTTATTAGGTATATACAAATATAAACTATGTCTTACTGGTGAATTAAGAATTGTCATGAAAAGATCTTCTGTATCTCTTTTTACGTTAGACATTTTGCCTGATACTGGCCAGGCATAGTGGCTCACACCTGTAATCCCAGATTTTGGGAGGCTGAGGCAGGCAGATCACTTGAGGCCAGGAGTTCGAGACCAGCCTGGCCAACATGACAAACCCCCCTTTCTACTAAAAATACAAAACGTAGCCAGGCGTTGTGGCGCATGCCTATATTCCAAAGATGATTTTGAGTTTGCTTCTGTCAGACATAGAGCGGCAATATCAGTTTTGTATAATGCTCTAATTAATCACCTTAAGTTTATTGGACTAATCCTGTGACACAAATTTGGAACATAAATCGACACCAGGGCTAGCCTGTGCTCACAGCCCATCAGGGATGGGTTGTTAGTTATTCCTGCCTTGCTTAGCATCAAGATGCTTGTCCCTATACTCCCTGAGAACTCAGAGGGGTTCCTCTGAGGGGAATTCATGGGGATTGCCCAGAGGGGAATTCAAGGGGTTTGCTTTCTATCTGTTATACTCCTACCCTGATGAGTGCCTCCCCCGGGTAGAGTCACTCAGCTTAATGTGGATCAGTCTCCTATTAGACTTCTCAACTTTGGTAAACCCTTCCAAACAGAGTTTTTAGTTTTATACTTAGTTTACTGTGGATAATAAAATGTAAAAGTGGCTGGGTGTGGTGGGTCATGCCTGTAATCCCAGCACTTTATGAGGTTGAGACAGAAGGATCACCTGAGCACAGAAATTTGAGACTGGTCTGGGGAACATAGTGAGACCAAGTTTCTATAAAAGAAAATTTTAAATTAGCCTGCATCTGTGGTCCCAGCTATTTGGGAGGCTGAGGCAGGACAATTGCTTGAACCCAGGAGGTTGAGGCTGCAGTGAGCTGTGTTCATGCCAATGCACTCCAGCCTGAGTGACAGAGTGAAACTCTGTTTCAAAAAAAAAAACAACAACAACAAAAAAAGGCAAACGTCTCTGAATGATTTATTTATCTCTTTCTTACTATTCCATCAGCTTTTTAATGCTGTACGATGGAGGAGTTTTCTAGTTTTTTGGTGGTTGTATCAATTTTCTTCATTTATTTTATGCATCCACATGTTTAGAATTGATGCATCTTTATATTTTTAATTTTAATTTTTATTTTTTGAGACAGTCTTGCTCTGTTGCCCAGGCTGGAGTGCAGTGTTGTGATCTCATCTCACTGTAACCTCCATCTCCCGGGTTCAAGCAATTCTCCTGCCTCAGCTTCCTGAGTAGCTGGGATTACAGGCACTTGCCACCAGTCTGGCTAATTTTTTTTTGTGTGTGTATTTTTAGTAGAGACAAGCTTTCACTATGTTGGTCAGGCTGGTCTTGAACCCCTGACCTCAAGTGGTCTACCCGCTTTGGCCTCCCAAAGTGCTGGGATTACAGGTATAAGCCACCATGCCCAGCCTGTATTTTTAATTTTATAATGTACCTTTATATATATTTTATGTTATGCATATGCATGTTTAGTATTGATGTAGCTTCTTTTGATGAATTAGAATTTTATCACTTTGTGATAACTCTCTCTCTGTATTTTATTTTTGAGATGGAGTCTCGCTGTGTCACCCAGACTTCAGTGCAGTGGCATCATCTCAGTTCACTGCAACCTCCACCTCCCGGGTTCAGGCGATTCTCATGCCTCAGCCTCCCAAATAGCTGAGACTACAGGTGTGCACCACCACGTCTGGCTAATTTTTATAATTTTTATTAGAGACAGGGTTTCCCCATATTGGCCAGGGTGGTCTTGAACTCCTGACCTCAAGTGATCTGGCTGCCTTTTCCTCCCTAAGTGCTGGGATTACAGGCATGAGCCACCACACGTGGACAACTCTCTAGTTTTAATGATGCTTTAACAATTAAAATGTGTTGGTTTTTTCTGTTATCACTTGCAAGTGGAGTTTTGAGAGTCAGTGTGTGATTTTCCACGTTCCCTTTTGCCTGCTTTGGCAATTGTGGAAGCCGTTCTTCAGGTGGTAGCTGCTCTGTCAGCTGTTCCTGCTCATCATTCAGGTCTCAGTTTGGAGACCTGTCCCAGACGCTGCTGATGCCCATCCAAATTTCCTTTACGGACTGTGTCCCTGAATGAAACACTGAGCAATAGAGACCCCAACTGATTGGGAAAGGACATGTAGTAAGAAGAAATAAATCTTTTTATTTTAAGCTACTAAGGTTTGAGTGTTGCTTGTTATGTAACATAACTTAGCCTATATTGATTAATACAGAAATATTGGGCAAATATTTCAAAACTATTTTCCTTCTCATACAAACATACAAGACCGTTTCCATCGAGCTCACTATTATTGCAGCCCCATGTGTTCTCAACATTGCCCAACCCCATCACCTGTGTTGCCGTGAATGGTCTTGCTCTCTCTTAGTTCTGGCCATCAGCATAGACTGTTTCTCTTTTTTTTTCTGAAATGGAGTCTCACTCTGCCTCCCAGGTTGGAGTGCAGTGGCATAATCTCGGCTCACTGCAACCTCTGCCTCCAGGGTTCAAGTGACTCTCCTGCCTCGGCCTCCCAAGTAGCTGGGATTATAGGCGTGCACCACCATGCCTGGCTAATTTTTGTATTTTTAGTAGAGACGAGGTTTCACCATGTTGGTCAGGCTGGTCACAATCTCCTGACTTCAGGTGATCCGCCTGCCTGAGCCTCCCAAAGTGCTGGGATTCCAGGCGTGAGCCACCGCACCTGGCCCGCATAGACTGTTTCTTTTTTCTTTATTTGCATCGAAGTCTCGATCTTGTCACCCAGGCTGGAGTGCAATAGTGCAATCTCTGCTCACTGCAACCTCTGCCTCCTGGGTTTAAGTGATTCTCCTGCCTCGGCCTCCCAAGGAGCTGGGATTACAGGCACTTGCTACCACACCCAGTTAATTTTTGTATTTTTAGTAGAGACGAGGTTTCACCATGTTGGCCAGGCTGGTCTTGAACCCCTGACCTCAGGTGATCCTCCCATCTTGAACTCCTGACCTCAGGTGATCCTCCCATCTTGGCCTTCCAAAGTGCTGGGATTACAGGCGTGAGCCACTGCGCCCAGCCTGCATAGACTGTTTCTTTAACCTGGAATACGCTTCCCCTGCTGGTCACCTGACCAACTATTGCTCATCATTCAGACCTATAGCAGATGCCGATGACGCCCACCCAGCTTTCCTTTATGAAGTGGTGTACCCAGTCCCCAGCCACTGTGAGCATTGGCTGCTAACAGCTCATAGATGCCCTCTTCTCTTTTTAATGGCCAACTCCCTACCACCTCCCCACTGTAAACCGGTCCTCCCCTCCCACTACAGCCCGCAGCCAGTGGCTGGCTGACATGGATGGAAGCTTAAAAGACTGGCCCCCTTGACTCAAGGTGAGTCCAACTTTGTGGTGAAATTAATGCGTGTGAATTTCTCTGGAACTAGCAGCCTGATCTGACCCCCACTAGATACATGAGGGAGCCAGGCCAACATCAGTGTAGCCTGTTCCAGACCAAAGAACCACACAGCAGAATCATGAACTAAACACTTGGTTTAAGCTTAAAGTAGTCTCCTTGCTTACCTTTATTCTCTTGCCCTGTACTCTTCCCTCACTGCCTTTCTCCTTAGAGCATTTCCTCCATAAACCACGTGCACCTGAAGCCCTGTCTGGCTCTGCAGTAAGTCAGAATGCCTGGCTGCCCAGGCCTGGATTGTGAACCCGTCTTGTGCTGCTCTGCATTCTGTACTGTCTCTCACTGTGGTGCCCATGAGACTGCATTGAACTCTACCTGTCCTACTCACTAAACCTTTGGAAGGCATGGGTCATGCTTTTATTATTATTGCTATTGATAGTATCTCAATATTCCTTTAAAAAGAGATAGAGATGGGGTGATAAAGTGCTTATTTTATTCTCAATGCCTAGCATGTATTAGATACTCACTAATAGTTGAATGAATGAATAAATGAATGAATGAAAGTTGTCCTGACTTTAACAAAGGGATGCAGGCTACAAGTATTTTTGTAGAGAATATTGGAGCTTAATAACATTTCCATAAGGAATGGATCTTAAAGGCCGGGCGTGGTGGCTCATGCCTGTAATCCCAGCACTTTCGGAGGCTGAGGCAGGCAGGTCATTTGAGGTCAGGAATTCAAGACCAGCCTGGCCAACATAGTGAAACCCTGTCTCTGCTAAAAATACAAAAAAATTAGCCGAGCTTGGTGGCGCATACCTGTAGTCCCAGCTACTTGGGAGGCCGAGGCAGGAGAATCGCTTGAACCCGGGAGGCAGAGGTTGCAGTGAGCTTAGATCGCACTACTGCACTCCAGCCTGGGTGACAGAGAAAGACTCCATATCAAAAAAGAAAAAAATGGATCTTAGAGACTTTTAAGGTGCAAAGACCAAGGACTTAAGTGATAGGCTTGCTGAAATGAAGAAGGGGAACTTTCAGTGTATAAATATATGGTAGCAGAAAATGGCAAAATTGGTCATAAGAGAAACAGGAGCAGTTGGAACCAACGTGATGTTGAAGTGTCCTGCTCAGTGAGGAGGGACTGAAAGTTCAGTTCACACCTGCTGTGTGGTATTCACGCTCTACAGATGTTACCATTCAGATAACATGGACACTGAGGTTTTATATGAGTAAAGAGTTGGCTGCTCTCAAAAGCATTGCTCTATTTGAATTCTTGGGATGGGTGGATCCTTCTTGGCTATTAAGAGGCAAAATTCTGGTGCCCAGAGTGGAAAGAAAACCAGATGGTTATCTCAGTTTCTTTTCTCTATACTCCACTTCTGTCTCCTGAACAATCAGAATTCCATCGTTTTCCAGGTTGGCTTCTGTGGAGTTTGCAATGAGACTGAGATGAATCTGCAGTGACTTCAGGACAGGATCTGGAGTATGTATTTATTTCAACAATACCTCCCTGTAATCAGCCTATTAGGCAATCACAGAAGCTTTTAATAGAAAGCTAGATAAAACTAGCCCTTCACCTAACAGCTCGTTTTTCTTGTAGCTATTTAGTATTGCAAAAATCCCATCTAGTGGAAGCCTTTGGTATGGTAAGATTTGGTTCCAGGTAATCACAATTTTAAGAGTAGAAAACCATGAAAGACTTATCAAGATCACTGGGGTGGGGGTGGGGTGCTGGCAGCAGCAGCACAATGACCTCTGGTCCACTACAAATAAACTCTTCAGTGAGTTTCTTAAGAACTTTGCCATATTTGTTCTTTGGACTTTGTAAATGGTGCCGATCATGGCAGTCAGCGGTCAGATGAACCCGGTTGCCCAGCAGGGAAGTTGTGATGTTCTTAGCATCAGAGGGCCTCAGCTTGATGTCAATCTGTAGTGTTTCTCTGCCCTCTCTCATGCTCCTCAGCCCCTGTTTCACCTCAAGGACGAGCTCCCTTCCAGAGAAAAACTGAGAGTCGTCATTTGCCTGCTCAACTATTAATACAGTTCCATGTACCCTGTCTCTGCTCACTTCTTTCAAAGGTACTTCCCGCTCGCAAAACTCTTCAGCTAAGTTCCTGGGGAATTTGCTGAGTGTCAAAGTATGAATTAAACCAGAAGAGATAAGAGAGTGGGTTTTGTCTGAGAGGGATGCCCAGCCCTGTGAACATGCCGTCTTCCAGTGTGGATGGAGGACTGCTTGCTCCCTGACCTGTGTCCACTGGGGACCCACATATACCGGGCATTCTGCTCTCCAGAGACACACACAAGACTCATGGGTCAGTCACCGAAACCTGGGGCCACGGCTCAGACCTGAGCTGTCATGCCAGGCAAGGCTGAAATATTGTTCTTCTGTGTTGAGTTTTCTCAGATATCATACAAAACTTTCTCCTTGCATCTCGATCAAGGCCATCTGCATAGTGAGAGTCGTGTGGGATTTGGAGGCAAGCAACTTGGGTCTGCGCTTCAGGCCCCTAATTCTGTGTATATCACAATTCTTCCGACCTCTTGATGTTCCTAAACTGTACATTGAGCTGCATGCCATCTGCCCTGTTTCTTCAGAAGGTCCTTATAAAGACTGAATGAGATACTGTATGCAAAATAGCACATTAAAACCACTTTGTGAATGTTATTATCCTTATTAAGCACCATCAAAGTTGAAGACATGAACCTAGAAACCTCAGAGGACAAAAGATGTGTGAAAATAACCAATTTTTCAGGATACGACAATCTGGTTGGAGACAGCTCTGATCCCTGCATGTCTCCTGCCTCATCTCTGTCCGCTCCAACTCCAGACAGATTGAGGTACATGTCACCAATTTCTGGAATTCTCCGTTGTCTCTGCAGACCCTGGATCTTTGCAGATGCTGCTTTCCTTTGAGAAGCACTTTCTGCCCTCCCCATGCCTATCTTTTCTCCTTTTCTCATTCTTCATCTGGCTCAACTCTGGGAAGCCTGCCCTGAGCAGCCTCTGCTCCACATGAAGTCTGAGACTGGATCCAGCACTCACAGCACTCTGAGCTCATCCCTGTCACTGTCTACCCCTCACAATGCTGTATTGTTCATTAATAGATCTGTGCATTCCCTGAGGGTCAGGAAATGTGTCCTACACAGTTGTATGGGGTTTAGAGTAAGTATTTAATGAATATCTATTGGGTAAATGAAAAAAAAAAACCCTACCTACTAAAATAGTTAAATGCTGAGGGGCTCGCCCATCACACTAGAAGGGATACGACCTGAAACCCTGGGGACTCCTCAATGAGCACTTCTTGGGACACTTCCTGATTACAAAGGCCCAGAAAAGAGGTCAGGTGGTCCACGACAGCCAAAGCATTCTGTAAAAAGATCCCATTGCTTAGTAAAAATGAAAGAAAGTTGAAGTAAATGGGACAGACTGCATCTCTTGCTCAGAAATAAAATAAAAAGATTTCACCCAAAGATAAGAAACAAAGAAACCTCCCTGAGCTTTGTGTGCAGTGCCCATCACCTTACACCTCCACAGACTCTGACTGGTGGGGGGTTCACACCGTGGATTCCCTGCTTATGTCCAGTTAATTCCTCTTCAGTTAATATCTGGTGAGACTACCAGGGGCCTAGCACTTTGCAAAAGAGACAAAGGGATTCAATTCACTCAACACAGGCTAAACGAACCATTTAGCCAATAGCCTCCTGTTCTTTATCAGTGGGGCCTTGGACCTCAATTCATCCTCGCTGGGCTTTCAGACCTTTAGTGGAATGGACAGAAATACACAAATTGGAGTGTGCTGCCACATAGCACTGAGTGCACATGTGATGATTTTTTTTAAATGGCCACAAATTCTTTGTCATGTCTCCCATCAAGGGATGGGGGTCTGTGTTTCCTCACCTTGAATCTGGGCTATGACTGCTTTGACCAGTAGAGTACAGTGGTCCGATAATACTATGTGACTTCTGCATCTAGGTCTTAAAGGGCCATGCAGCTTCCACCTGCTTCTGTTACAATGTTCACTCTCTGGAAGCTCCCTTCTGGAACATGCCATCAGAACTCAGCTACTGTGTTAAAAGAAGCCCGAGTCACATGAAAAGACCACTTGCTGATGCTCTGTTGACTGTCCTAAGTGACCTTAAACTTCAAGTCATCCTGGCTCAAACACCAGGAGAGTGAAGGAATTGCCAGGTGGTTCTGGTACCCAGCAGAAGCCCTGGCATCACAGAACAAAGATAAGCCATCCTTGCTGGGCTGTCCAAATTCCCAATCCATAGAATCACGTGCATAACAAAATAATTGCTTTATGCCATTTAAGCAGACTTACTGGTTTATTATGCAGCAATAGACAAGAGCACCCACTGCAGCATATGATGATGAGAAATGCCCTTGGGGCAAGGAAGTCAATATGTTGGCACTGGAAAGCTGCTTACGTTTTGAGAAAAAGCGAACAGAATCTTTAAGGAAGCAGAGCACTGAAGAAGTCCACACTGGGGCCTTGAGGTCTAAATCCTGGATCCCGAGTCTTTCCTGAAGGCTCACACTGCCCGCCGGCAGTCTCTGCTTAAGGTTGGAGAGACTTGGTGAATGATGCCCCTTCACTTTTTCTACAGGACCTCTTCCTCCCCTTCGGGTCTGGTCTATGTCATGTCTTATACCAGACCATCTCCTTCATCTTTGTGTCCTCAGCCAAGCACAGTGGCTGGTCAGGAGGAGAACCAAGTTGTTGAACTGAACACAAAGGGACGCAGGGAAAGGATGGAGCATCCTAGGTGTCATTTCTTCCCTCTTGCCCTCCAGGTTTCCAGATGATCAGTTACCTGCTTCTGTGGCGGAATATGATAGAAAAAGCCTCAAATTAGCATTTAGTAAGCAGTTACTACGTGGCAAATGCTATACAACGTACTTTTATGATGACCTCATTTAATTCTAAAACCCAGAAGGTGGGCACCACATTTAGGAGAATAAGAAGTTTGGACTCACACGATTCCCTGGCCTGAGACCATACTGATGGAAAGTCATGGAGCGGGAACATGATCCTGGGGTTCTGTCCCCAAAGCCTGTCCTGTTGTATCTCGGGAGACGATGCTGCTGGTTTGGGAGTGTGGAGGACTGAAGCTGGTGGGAGGCTTGCTCACATGTGGGAAAGCCCCTTGGGGTGTAAGTAGAGCAACTGTCTGGTGAGGAATCAGTTCAGAATCTTCACTGGGCATTTACAGACAACCAGAAAGCTGCTGGGCATCCAGTTCTAACAAAGGTCAGGGCCAGTGGGCTGAAGGGCAAGGGACACCAGGGGAAGTCTTGCTCAGTCAGACCAACAGCAGGGGCCAAAACCCAGAAACCACCTGGCCCCATTGTCTGGACATCGGTGTGACTTTCCTTGCAGCCCATGTGCTGATGGTCCGTGCTGGCTGTGTGTGCTACCACAGACCAGTCAGAATTCTGCAACTGACTAAAAAGATGATTTCAGAAAATGACTTTTTTTCATAAGGGAGAGAAACAAAGACCACACAAGATCATTTCCTATTTGTGTCATTTGACAGAAGACACATTTCTTGTTGGGGAAACAATGAAAAAAAACCCTCAGGTTAGCGCTAAACAATTTCATTCTGAATAAACTGGATTTACTAAGAAACAAAGATAAATAGACTCAATGACGGATAAAGAAAGACATGAAGCAGTCTAAGGTGGAGGAGGGAAAAGAGAGAGAGGACAGGAGGGATGATACTTCTGGTAATTCTCAGTGTCATTTTTTTTTTTTTTTTGGGACAGGGTCTGGCTCCGCCACCCAGGCTGGAGTGCAGTGGTACAATTTTGGCTCACTGCAACCTCTGCTTCCCGGGCTCAAGTGATCTTCCTACCTCAGCCCCTTGAGTAGCTAGGACGACAGGCATGCACCACCACATCCAGCTAATTTTTGTATATTTTCTTTTTTTTGAGATGGAGTCTCGCTCCTGTTGCCCAGGCTGGTGTGCAGTGATGCAATCTCAGCTCACTGCAACTTCCGCCTCCTACGTTCAAGTGATTCTCCTGCCTCAGCCTCCTAAGTAGCTGGGATTACCAGTGCCTGCCACCACGCCTGGCTAATTTTTGTATTTTTCAGTAGAGACAGGGTTTCACCATGTTGGCCAGGCTGGTCTCAAACTCCTGACCTCAGGTGATCCACCCACCTTGGCCTCCCAAAGTGCTGGGATTACAGACATGAGCCACCACCCGGCCTGGTTTCTGTATTTTTGGTAGAGATGAGGTCTTGCTATTTTGCCCAGCCTAGTCTGGAACGCCTGGGCTCAAGCAATCCACCCACCTTGGCCTCCCTAAGTGCTAAAATTACAGGTCTAGGTGTAATTCTGCCTTTTCATTACTCACTAGCTTCAAAAAAGATATTCTGGAGAGATCCAAGATGGCCACATAGCAGCAGCTCGGGATTGTAGCTCCCAGTGAAAGCACAGAGAGTGAGTGGATGCTGCAGTTGCAGACGAATTTTTGATGCCCACAGACTGGGAGATTCCTGGCGAAGGAGCCACACGGGTCGCCAGCGCGACTCTTTTGGCCGGCGCGGCGCTTCTCGGTG
>CAUYQU010001050.1:0-57199 GCA_963574635.1 Cheracebus regulus
CAAACAAGCCTATTCAAAAGTGGGCGAAGGATATGAATAGACACTTTACAAAAGAAGACATCTATTAAGCCAACAAACATGAAAAAATGCTCATCATCACTGGTCATTAGAGAAATGCAAATCAAAACCACATTGAGATACTATCTCAGCCAGTTAGAATGGAGATCATTAAATAATCTGGAGAAAACAGATGCTGGAGAGGATGTGGAGAAATAGGAACACTTTTACACTGTTGGTAGGAGTGTGAATTAGTGCAACCACTGTGGAAGACAGTGTGGTGATTCCTCAAGGACCTAGAAATAGAAATACCATTTGACCCAGCAATCCCATTACTGGGTATATACCCAAAGAATTATAAATTGTTCTATTATAAGGACATATGCACATATATGCATATGTTCATTGCAGCACTGTTTACAATAGCAAAGACCTGGAACCAACCCAAATGTCCATCAACAATAGATTGAATAAAGAAAAAGTGGCACATGTATACCATGGAATACTAAACAGCCATGAAAAATGATGAGTTTGTGTCCTTCATAGGGACATGGATGAATCTGGAACCCATCATTCTCAGCAAACTGACACAAGAACAGAAAACCAAACACCATATGTTATCACTTATAGGCGAATGTTGAACAATTAGAACATGTGGACACAGGGAGGGGTGCATCACACAGTGTAGTCAGTTGTGAGGGGACTAGGGGAGGGTCAGTGGGGAGCGGGGAGGGTGAGGAGGGATAACAAGGGGAGAAATGCCAGATGCAGGTGATGGGGGGATGAAGGCAGCAAACCACCTTGTCATGTATGTACCTATGCAATAATCCTGTATGATCTGCACATGTACCCCAGAACCTAAAGTACAATTAAAAAATAAAATAAATAAATAAATGTATACTTTAAGGATAGTTAAAATATTTTTCCACTTAGTGAGTAAAACTATTTTTTCTACTATTTTATCTGTAAAAGATTCTACTATATTATAATAATTTTTAATATAAATATAAATATGATATTACATATGGTTATTTGTGACAATATCGTATATTATAGTAATTTTATATTATCATAGTAATTCTGTGTATACTATATTCTACTATATTATTTTAATACTTTTACCATAATATAATAATTACGCTATATATTTTTACTATATTATAGTAATTTTTAATATAAATACAATATTACATATGATTCTTGTTTATAAAAACACTGTACACTTTTGTACTAATACCTAATAGGAAGTAATGAAGCTATTATTACAAAATTAAATAAAATTAATCCAGTCTATTTTTTTCTTTTTAAAAAGAGACAAGATCTTTCTCTGTCACCCAGACTGGAGTGCAGTGGTGTGATCATAGCTCACTGCAGCAGTGAAACCCTGGGCTCCAGTAGTCCTTCCATTTAAGTCTCCCAAGTATCTGGTGTTATAAGCATGAGCCACCATGTGTAGCCAATACTCCTGTTTTCTAAAATGCAAGTTACTGTATTATGAAGATTTTATTAGCCATCTTTAAAAACAAGAAATTTAAAAACAGCATTGTTACAAAATAACATTTAGTAAGGAGTTAGTTTAAGATGAATAGCTCTTGAAAAGTGCCATTGACCCAACATATTTAAGTACATTACAAAGTTATACAGTGCTAATCTAATAATCACATGAAATTTTCTTTTTACTTAATATTCTTTTATTGATAAAGCATAATTTAATGGTTTCTCATGATTATAATGTAAAAAATATGATTGAACATTTATTTGTTTGATGTCTGCATATTCTACAAAATATTCAAAATAGAGCCATAAAGGCTGCCTAAAAGTGTCATCAGGGGCATTTTTGACAACTTATTTAATAAATTGTCTTCCACTTTTCATATTTTAATATAGCATTCAAGAAATGAGAAGGATATTTTTGCTTGGATTTATGTCTGATAAATATGTATTTTTATTAACCTATTTAATTTGCAACAAACATATATAACATGTTATATCTTTACAGCTATATCAATATTGTTATATTAGAGATGAGAAGATATGCATGGATTAAAAATTTCCTAAGATTTAAAAAGAATGGCTTTCATTTGTGGCTGTATGCTGCAACTGATAAAAAACAATAGTCCAAATAAAAACCAAATGCCACCTAAAACCCCAAACACTTTTGTAGATCAATCAGATTGCGTAAATAAGCATCAATCAAAAGCAAAGTAAGAGAATTCAAAATTTAAAAAAAACATCTGATGCCCCCAGCATTGGCCAAAGTCTGGTGATATTGAGCTGTCATCTTGTCAATCATGTTAGAGGAAAAGGCCATGTAAAAATGAAAGCAAAGCAAAGAAAGAATGGAGAAACAAAAGAACAAAGCAGAGATTGATTGAAAACGAAAGTACACTCCACGGTGTGGGAGTGGACCTGAGCAGTGGCTCAGGGGCCCAGATACAGATTCTTCTTGGGTTCGAATATCCCCCTAGAAGTTTCCCATTGGCCACTTCATGCTCACCTCATGAAACTGAAGTGGTAGCCCACAATCAGTATGATTAGTTCCAGAAAGCAGCCAACCAGAAGTGAAGTGAAGTTACCAAGGTCACACTCCTGTGCAAACATCTGACTGGTCACAAAAAGCAACAAGCCAGAGGCTAGGGTGAAGTTAACAGATTTGCAAAGGAAGATTTTACTCAGCAATCAGTCTGATTTGTTAGGGACAGCCAGTTTTCCATCTGCCATGCAGAAAAAGTCAAAGGGAGTAGCCTCTGGTCCTTTTGTTACTTAGGCTGGGACAGTTACAGTTTTCCTTTCAATTTAGTTCTAGGAAATTGGCGTGAAAAAGCTTCAGGTTCCTTGCCTCCAAATAAAAAAATATATTTTTTTCCAAATACCGAAACAAGAGAACTTGAGTGGGAACAAACAGAATGAGAGAAAAAGTAATCATATCTGCAGATATACAATATCAAATGTATAATTTTCATATATTTAAAGGGTTTTTAAAAATGTGATGAAAGAACAAAAGTTTGTGGAAATAAGGAGTTTTAAATTAAATAAAAAGCCTAGAATTTATAGATGGGGTGTGTGTGTGTGTACACATGTATCACTCATAGCAGGAAAATAAGACAAAAATAATAGACAAATACTCAACACTTTCTGGCTTGAATAATGAATATGTTCATCAGTTAGCTTTGCCAATTATGAATTCATGCCTGGGAATTTATGCCTGAAATATGTCAATTTGTTTACATTATTTATGAAATGCATACCATAATTAAAATTACCAAAAAAATTAATGAAAGAATTAAATGGCAGATTAAACACAGCTGAAAAGAAGATTTATCAACTCAAACGTGTATCCCAAGGTACTACCCTGAATATGGCACAAAGAGATGGAAATCATCAAAGACTCTGAGAGAAGACAGAGTAAAAAAGTAAAACAAACTTCTAAAACATTCTAGAAGGAAGCTGTGGAGAGCATGAGGAAGATATAATATTCAGAAGCAAAACGGCCAAATTTTTCCAGAATTTAGGAAAAGCAAGAATTATCAGATTCCAGTAGTGCAATATTCTTCAAAAGAATTAATAAATGAGATTCACCCCAAAAGACATGATTGTGAAAATGCAGAAGAAAATGTAAAAGTTCTAAAAGCAGAGATATAAAATATATTCACTGCAATAGAACAGCAATAATTATTAATATGTAGACTAATGTCTCTAGAGTAAAAGTAAAGCTAATTTTGTAAAGGCCTTAAGAGAGCTGAGAATATCAAATTAGAACTTGTACCTGGCAGAATTCTCTTTTAAATGATAAATTTACTTGAAAGGTACAATGTAAGTTTTTCAGCTGTTACACGCATAGATTGGGTAGTGGTGAAGCCAGAACTTTTTCAGCTGTTGGATAACCTAAAAGTTCTGGCTTTGCTTTTACATTGCACCTAAAAGTTCTGACTTTACCACTATGCAACCTGGGCATGTAACAAAATTGCAATTGTATTCAATAAATTTATACAAAAAAGGTAAAGTTATTGTTGGTAAATTAGTTTAGCTGGTTACCTGAGAATGCATTGTTAGGTGTCAATAAAATCTATAATTTATATTTCCCTGGAATAGTTATACTGTTATTACAAAGAGAATTGTGTTGTTGCATATGGACCAAGTATTCAATTATCTATAACATTAAAAAGTATCAAATGTTTGAGAGAATATAGATTAATGGTAAATTATATTCACTGCTGTTAGGAGATTAAATTAAACAACACCGTTAGAACTAAGTTTGTATCATCTAATGCATTTAACTATATTCATACCCAATAACACACAGCAGTACCATATCAAAGCATACAGTACAGAGAATAATACCTCCCATATACTATGAGAAATATACAAGAATGCTTATTCTAACATTGCGTATCAAAGCAACAATAATCTAGAAAGTATCCAGATGTAATTTCACAATACAAAAGACAAATAAGTTACAATGCAGTCACACATTTAGAACTCTATACTGACGTGAAAATGAATGCCCTATAGCCACATTTAATAAATGAATGGGCAAAAAAGAGATGAACAACAAAAATTGTGTAGTATGATTTCCTTTCCATAAAGTTAAAAATGCAAAATTAAAACATATTTGGTATATTTTTGTGTGAGGAAGTATAAATAGAAGCAAGTGAATACAAATAGTTGATAATGCAAGCATTGAGGGGCTTCCAAATATAGGAACAGTTTAAAGTTCTGTTGTTTAAAATAAGTAGTGGACATATGGCAACTAGATTATACATTACATACATATTTAAATATCTGTTAGGGAAAAAGGAGGAAGAGAGAAGGGAAGGAAGGAATGTGGGATGGAGGGAGAGTGGAAGGAAGGAAGGAAATAATTTTATTATTGTAATAAAATTATTAAAATAATTTTATATTTCAGTTGGTAATTTTATATGTTGCCCTTGTTTATGTCTATTTCTTTTCTTTTTAAGAGTTAATCCTAAGGGACATACTGATAACTGATAGTAGGCTCTTTGGAGTTTCCTGCATAATATTTTTGCTACTGTTAATTCATCATTGTGGAATCTGCTTACAGACATTTATAAGAGTCCCAAGCAACTATTCTATCCTTTTCGCAAAGAGGCCATGTTAGGGGTCTAGGGTCTAGGGTCCCAGCTGATTAGGGCAGGGTAGGGTACCTGACCCAAGGTGAAATAGGCTACACTTTTTGCTTCTAAGGTCGAGTGTGGTTATCTTTTTTCTCTTAACAATTAGACTCTCAGAAAAATTTAGATGCCTGTAAAAATACTCTGGTGAAGCACACATTTTGTCTCTAGCCACTTTTTTCTATAGTTCCAGAATATTTTTGTCTTTAACATTCCTATGTGTATTTCTAACACGTTTCAAACATAGTGTGTTCAAAATAAGAGTTCTTTTCTTCCCCTCTCATTCAAATTTATCCCATCCTCAGTCTTTCCCTTGTTTATTTCAGTCAATAAAACAGAATCATCAAAATTCATACATGTACATACAATTATTCTTTGTCAAATAAAAAACAAAATCCTTATAATTGTTGTTCCTCAGTTTTTCTCAAACTTCAAGTATTTTATTAAACTTTACATGCAAACAGTGGCAGACATCTATCTATTCTTTCTGTTTAATGGCTACTAAGCTGGTCACAGCACTTTATCTCTCATCTAACTTCAGCCTGAATTGGTCTTTGGCTGTCACTCTTGATACTCAATACATTTTGTGTTTCTTATTTGCCACTCTAATCATACATGCTGAAAATAGTGCCTGGCACATAGTAAATGTCCCACAGTATTTGCTGAGTTATAAATGCACCGGGAAGTTGAAGAGTTTAAATATGACTTTGGTCAGTACTTTCCGGATCAAAACCTTTTGGAAAGAAGACTAGAAATGTGAAATGTTTTGAAGATCTCTAGAAAACCATTGGGCATTTTTAAAGCCACTGCATTAGGGTGTGAAAGACATTTCTAAAACTCAATGAATTTTATTTTTCAACTAAGCAATATATTCTGATGCGAACAAAACATGTAGTTGTAAACTTTACAAACAAAATCAGTTTAGCAGTTGAAAAGTTAACTTTAGGCTGGGCGCAGTGGCTCATGCCTGTAATCCCAGTACTTTGGGAGGCTGAGGCAGATAAAGCCCAAAAATTTGAGACCAACCTCAACAACATGATGAATCCTCATCTCTGAAAAACAATACAAAACCTAGCTGTATGTGGTGGTGTGTGCCTATAGTCCCAGCTACTCAAAAGGCTGAGGTGGGAGGATCACTGGAGCCCAGGAAGTCAAAGCTGCAGTGAGCCAAGATCACACCACTGCATTCAGGCCTCAGTGACAGAGCAAGACTCTGTTTCAAAAAAAAAAAAAAAGAAAGAAAGAAAGAAAAAAAGAAAAAGAAAAAGAAAAAAGTTCATTTTATGATGTTTTTCAATTAATAATAATAGCTTTCATGACTATGCATTTATGATGTGTCAGTTATGTTTCTGTGCTTTCCAAGAATCCAATGAAAGATTTCATGCAAATACCTTGTGTGATAGATCCTATAATTATCTACATTGGGGTATGGGTGAGTTTATTCCCTGCTCAAAGTCATACAGTTAATAGAAGCTGGAGCCATGAATCAGACCTGCTGCTTACTCGTAGCCTCAATACACATACATTCATTATATTAACAAATCAGTTTGGAAAAGAAATAATCTGTCTGCATATGGTCAAATAAGCCTTTGATCAATCAAGCATTTGTTCAACATTAAATAGCTGGTTCCTTTCCTTGAAAATGAAGAACATTATTTCCTATGTATCTCATAATATGTTGTGAAATATCATGAATAGTAATATCAGGTAATATATGCAGGTTTATGTCATCTATAACACAAAATTAGGTAACTACTGGGTTTACTGGGTTGCTTTTTGAAAATTCTGAGAAACTAGCAATCTTGGCTGCAATAATTCTCCTGATAAAATGTGTGACAAATAAAAGTGTGAAATACTAAAATTTCCACAAATTAGTAATTAATTTATCTATAAAACAAATTCAAAAACTATCTTTAATCTTGAAAATTAAAAGTATGTAAATAAATCTATGATGCAGTTTTTTACTAAGTGCAAATATGTAGACTGGTTGGCTAATATCTATGTTATATACTATGTTAACTATGTAAGGTAAAGCTGTATTAATTTCAGTTATCTGTGCTAATAAAGCACATTACTCTTCATAAAACAAATAAACTGAAATAGAGTACTAAAGTATTTGGTTTTATGAATTAAACAACCATGCATTACTTAATAGACTGATCAGATATTCATATGATACATATTCAATCATTCTTGACCTGGAAAAAAAAATATTATGAAAGTAGTATGTGTTTACTGGGTCTGTAGTTTTCAAAGAAGTGGCTATATCTTTTAAGATATAAATAAAATTACTGATTTAGATGTATCTACATAAATTAAGGAATCTTTTTGCATCAACAAGCTTTATTCTGTTCCGTATCTGTCATTCCTTTGGGTTTGTTTTCATTATGCAGAGAATTTGACCCATTTAGTACACTTGATTAGTATCCAGCTGTCTGAGATGTTTCCTAGCAGAAAGTCATTTGGGAAAATAAATAAAGAAAAGAAATTAATATGTATTGAACATTTGTAATCCACCCAACACTTAGCTTACTTTATTTAATTGAATTCTAATACAACCTTACGGTATTAGTAACAATTGTACCTCTGAAAAGGTAAGTGATATTTACTCATTCATTAAGAATTTATTGAGTGTCATTAAGAATTTATTGAGTGCCAAGTATATGCTAGATTTTACTTATTCTGGAACCTGGAAAACACTGCTGAATAGAAAAAAAAAATCCTGCATTCATGGAGGACGTTATGATGTGATATAAAACAGACAGGGTCAAGATTAGAAGCCAAGATTAAATTAGGGTGTTATTCAGATATTTTGAACTTCCAAGATACCATGATATTCTTTTTGTCTTTTGTTCCTCTTTCTCCTCTCTCTTTCTCTCTTTGTGTGAGTGTGTGTGTGTGTGTGTGTGTGTGTGTGAGCATATGATTGAACAAATAATATTTAATCTTTGCGACGAAAAAAGGAAAATTCTTAAGTAACATACTCTTGTGAAAAGACAGACACCAAAGGAAAGCAGGAGAACAATTATTTATCATCTATAAGTCACTTATATATGCCATCCCCTGTGTTATGTACCAGGTTTTGAACAAATATGTTTTATCTTATGAGGTTTGTAGACTAGCAAGGGTGTTAGTTCAAAAAGAAACAAACGCAGTCACTTTCTTTGTTGTTTCCACTACAACAGATAGACCTTGCATTATAAGATGACTGTTGATATTAATCAGAGCTATAGTCATTCTTCAGTTTCAGTGAGAAAGTAGAAAATGGGGGAAGTGAGATAGGAGGAGGAAAGGAAAGGTAAAGAGATTGAAGGTGGGAGAAGAGTGGTGAAGAGAATGAGAGATTTTACTCTCGAATATGATTTCTGCATATAAGTCCAATTATATCAATGCAAGCCACATGCAACCTAGGCAAATACCTATCTGTAGGAGAATGCCATATGCTAATGTGTTAACACTGGCACGGTGCCTGGGGCATTCACCATTTGTTATTAGGCCAAGAATTCTCAACATTGACATAATTGATATTTTCAGCCAGATAATTTTTTGTTCTGAAGGGCTTTCCTATGCACTGTGAAATGTGCATCCTACTGTGACCTCTACCTATTAGATGCCAGTAACACTCACAGTTGCAACAACCAGAAAGGTCGTCAGCCACAGCTGATTTTTTCTAGAGGGCAAAATCTGCCTTTGCCGGAAAACCACTGAAATCAGCATAATCTCTGCCGAGAGCTGGGAAAGGTGGAATGGGTCCTAGGAGTCAGCCGTAATGTCTACAACAGTGGTATTTTTCTCATTTTACCAATAAAGGATCTGATATAGATTAAGATATTCTAACTACTTTAATATACTTTCCCTCATTAATAGTTATTATCAGCCACTGAATATTTTGTTTAAAAGAATTTGCATACATTACTATATTTTCCTTATAGCTGTTCCCTGATATAAGCATTTTTTTATTTAATTTAATTAAATTAATTTATTTATTTGAGACAGAGTCTTTCTCTGTCTCCCAGGCTGGAGTGCAGTGGCGTGATCTCAGCTCACTGCAACCTCCGCCTCGCCGGGTTCAAGCCATTCTCCCACCTCAGCCTCTCGAGTAGCTGGGATTACAGGCACCCATGTGATCCACCTGCCTCTCTCTCCCAAATTGCTGGGACTAGAGGCATGAGCCAGGGTGCCCGGCCTTTTGTTACCTTTTCACAGTAACATTATTGCTGCATGATATGACTTAGAATATAAGGATATGACTTTCTAAATATGCCCGAGAGACGTAAAGAAGATGGTTAAAGAAGATGATAGTTTATGAGACTGGAGGAATAAGAATGGCCTGGAACATATCCTAGAAAGGCACATTAAATAGCTGATTTAGCTTTTACAAATAAACAAAACTATGAGATAATGTAGCATTAAGAAACTACAATGGTTTAAATGTTATTGTGGATAAAGTGGCTGGAAGTGACAGAAGGTACAACCACTTATGCTAAACGATTTAGATACAGTTGATTATAAGCAATCATTGAAAAACTGTGGTCAGAAAAATTAATAGTAGGACAAATTTGTGAAAAAGATAACTCTGACAATATTGTGGAGATCAAATTGACAAAGGAGGAGGAGATTACTTGAGACAGACAGATAAGGTAGTTCAGGCAAGGCTGGGTGAAAGATGTGCACTTAAGTAAAATAATAGCTTAAAAGGCGAAGTCAAGTTCCAGAGAGATTCAGAATACGAGATCTACAAGAAACGTTAGGCGATTTGAAATGGTAAAAGGGAAGATGATAATCATATTTTTGTCTTGGCTGTTTGATTAGTACAATATCGATAAATGGAAAGCTAAGAAAAAATAGGAAGAAAGGTTTAAGAGAGCATAGGGAGTGCAGATAATGAATAGAATGAAGAAACGGTAGACTAAATTCAATATGCGTTTCTATTTCATTTCAAAACAGTGTTTGTTTCCCTAATTTTTTTAAAAAAATCCTGTTTTAGTTAAAATTATGCTATTCAATATTTATATATTTAATTAAACTCCAATCTACATAATGCAGTTGAGAAATTCCTATAGATAAATTTGTATCATGCTTCTCTTATTTTTAGTTTTTTACATGTTTACCTATGTTCTTTTTACATAGACATAACTGAATGTCTCCATATTATTCTATTAAATGGACCTAATTGAATTAAACCCTAATTATTCAATAATTAATAAAATTCAAATAAAATTTAATCTTTTATTTAAAAAATGAAGTGACCATCTTAGAATGTGAATTATTTTCTCCGTATTTAATTCTTTGGTGAGAATAAGGTCTTGTTATTTGCTTTATGGAATCAAAGTTTATGAACATTTAACATCCCTTTTACATGTTTCTTTCTTTCTTCCATAATGGACTTTTCTAGATTATTTTTACACAAGTAATATTTAAGTATGCCAGTTTACTTTGGATCTTGTCAAATATTAATACAATTATTTTTCATTGCCCATATCGTATGCAAATAATTATATATGTAACATTTATATAACTTTAATGTATTTTATTAGGGCTAAACTACAATGTTTTAAGTGTTATTGGGGATGAAGTGGCTGGAAGTGACAGAAGGGTGATAATATTCACACACATTTAAAATATTTGCATTTCTTCAGTTTTATATTGCCTATTTATGCTTTTGCTCAAATATCAACTTCTATCATGCAAAGTGTTTATTAAATTGGTTAGTAATAAATAATTTGAGACATGGAAAAATTAAATATATACTACCTTGCATTACTTAAGGCATTAATTTTAAGAGACTATATAGTTTATTTAGAGAAGCAATTGTAACTAAAAGACAATTTCAAGATAGCAGGTAAACATGCAAAATAATAATAGTGTGTAACATGCAATACATATGTGTATGAATATAAAATATATACATATGAAACTGAGCCAATTTGATAAAAGCCCTCAATAGATGAAGCAGGGAGTCAGAACTTGAACTGAAATTCCTAATATATCATTCTGTTTTCCTTTCTTTTCGAATTAACAATAAACTTAAATATTTCCATAGACAAGTCTGTGAGAGAGCAGTCATTTTACTAGCCAATTACAAATTACATTTGATACTGTCTTTCCTACTTTTCTCTTGTGGAAGAACTTAAAAATAGAGTGAAAAAGTTACCACTTAGTTGCTGCATACAAATAAATAAATGATAAAAATCATCATTTATTTCTTTATTTCCTCAAGGATATGTACTTCCAAATGGGTTCATCTTGCATTCATCTTATAGGGCAGAAAATAACAATTCTATTTTAGAAAGCTACAGAAAAAAAATTTAATACGCAGAAAAATTCATATGTAATACATATATTTTATATTTTAATTTTATCACTAAATTTAATCAGAATAAAATATAATTTTATTAAAATTATAATTGTTGTTAAGGCTACACTGAATAATTCACTCAGTGTTTGGGTTATATGTGAGGGCTAAAATAGTGAAAAGAGTCAGTGTCCATCTTAAGAAGGTGATACTGTAGTAAGAACCTGAGGCAAGTGTTTTGGAGTATTGAGTGAAGAACTGAAACCACACACAAACATACATACACACACACACTACAGTTTAGAACACTATGAGACATCCAAATGAAAAATTTAACACCTAATGATGCATCAAATCAAAAGATCTATGAAATGTCCCAGCAGGCATACAAGTTCTACAGACATCTAGGTCTGAAAAGAGAAGATAAGAAAATTAGGAAACGGATGTGTCACGGAAACCAGAGAAGAAAGAGTTTTATCAAAGAGGCAAAAAAAAAAAAAAGTTACTGTGTTTAATAAAAATAAATAGATATTTCTGGTAAAGTTCCAGAAAGAAATTCCATAAAAACTGCCTAAGCCTTGGGAATATTTTATTGACAATGTTGGGTCTGGAGTGTAATTTTTAAAAGGAAACCATTATTCTGGAGATAAACTAATAACAATTCCTAAAATATCTTCCAATTACGATGTGAGCTAGAAGTAATTCCTTACTCCAGTAGCTGGGAAGAATTTCTGGAAGCACTTAGAATACTTAAAGAATTTACACCAGTGAGTAGTTCTGCTTCCTCTTTTCCAACTACAATATTTTTTGTGACTTACACACTTTGTGTAAGATAATTTCTTTGACATAGCTGGCTAGGAAAAAGGCAAGCAGCAGCTGGAAAGAAAGATCCACTAAATATTTTTGTGAAATAATTTCTGTTTACGCATCCAACAGGTTTCAAGCAATAGCAGCAAAGAAAATTAAAGTCTTTTTTAATTTCTATTCTAAAGATAGTAAATTTTTATATAATATAGGAATCTAAGGAGAATATGCAGCCTCATAGGTCAAAGCAACTTATTCTTTTCACTGTAATTAAAATCAAAGGCTTTTGAAAGATTATGGAAATGTAAAGAAAGCAAATCCGGATACTGTAATGTTATAATTACAAGACAGTATTTCATTGGTTCTATGTCTTAACATGAGTTTTCTGACATCCTGATGTATTATAAGTAAAGCTTTCAAAATTATACTGTGGTTATAATACGATTAATAAATGACAAAAAATAGTATGTGCTTTCATGCACATCATCACATCATTGATTGCACGTTTTTATTTACTTTAATATATACTTCATGGTGATATGCTTTTTTTTTTTTTCCTTGAGACAGTCTCGCTCTGTTGCCCAGGCTGGAGTGCAGTGGCTCAGTCTTGGCTCACTGCAGCCTTCACCTCCCAAGTTCAAGCGATTCTCCTGCCTCAGTCTCCCAAGTAGCTGGGATTACAGGTGCCTGCTACCACACCCAGCTAATTTTTGTACTTTTAGTAGAGACAGGGTTTCACCATGTTGGCCAGGCTGGTCTCAAACTCCTGACCTCAAGTGATCATGTTGGCCAGGCTGGTCTCAAACTCCTGACCTCAAGTGATCATGTTGGCCAGGCTGGTCTCAAACTCCTGACCTCAAGTGATCCAGCTGCCTCAGTCTTTCAAAGTGATGGGGTTACAGGCTGTAGCCATCACTCCCAGCTATGGTAATATTCTTTAACCTATGATTTGCTTCAGATTATTCTGAAACTGACTTATACATTGAATAATAATCTTTGGAACAACAATTCATTTTAAACTTGTCGAGGAAAATAAAATCTTTTCCCCATAGTGCTTACAACTATTGCTCTGCGGACGTACTTAGAACTCGTGGTCACTTTTTATCTCTTGACAATCTCTGATTGTTTTCTGCCATTTTGTGGTTCTCTTCTGAGCACTGCATATTTTATTGGTGTCTCTTCCTCTCTTTTCACTTGATACATATAGGTGTTCTCCGGGGTGGCAGGCGAACTGACACTCTTTTCATGTTATATTCTATCCTTTGGCCCATTTATATAAATCCGTAGGTTTTGTTTTTATCACTCTGCTATGTAATTCTGTATATCTCTGACTATTACAACATTTCTTCCTTTACACTATGTCCCATTGCTAGGTATCTAGTCCAAGATAGTTCACTAACATTATAAACAAAATACAGTCAAAATTGCACTCATTATTCACTATCATCCATGCTTTTAAAATAATTTCACTCTAATATTGCAGCAGCTTCCTAAATTTCCCTCTACATTTAGCTTGGCTCCTCACATTAATAAAAACTGCCTTTAATTTAATCTATTTGCCCAGCTCTAAGCTAAGTGCTACATTTGTTTTTATATTATTTAATCCTCACAACAACCAGGGAGGATGGTCATAATATCCCCATTGTACAGATTTATAAAGTAAACTCCACACGACTTAGATAAATTGTCTGTAACCACACAGCTTTTAAGAATCAGGGATGTGACTGGAGTCCTGATTCACCTGACTCCAAAGCCAGTGAATAAATTATATACTTGACCACCACTACACATTGCTGTGAGAATGAACCCAAAATGTGTTATGTTACTTCCTTCATAACATCATTCTGTGGCTCCTCTCAGGGTACTATTATAACTCCTTGGATTACGAAGTATTTCAGGATCAAGCTTGATGTGATTTGTTTCTAAAGGATACATTTAAAATAATGTGTCAAATACCAAAGTAATCCACAGGAGAAATGAAAGTCAGCACTACTCTTGGAGCCTTAGGGGGGTTCCAATTAAATAGAACACCTTGAGTTATAACAAATTTCAACAAAAACAATAAATAACAGCAAGAAAAAACAAGCACCATTTTTTTTCACTGATAAAATCAAGGTTGGAAGACATGGCTCTCAATGTGTTAGCCTTACAGCCTCAAAAACTCTGACTCTAGAAGTCGCCAGCCCCCTCCCAGCAGTGCTGAGGTCCTTCCCTAGAAGAAGCAAGGCTCCTGTAGAAACGGTTGTCAACTCACTGGCCACAGGTCTGCAGCACTCAAGAGAAAGTTAGTAGAATTGCAATGAGGTTATGAAATTATACTTTCCACATTTTCAAACAAGACAAATAACTATTTCTTGAGCGTGGAACCAATACAAGGGAGGAAGGGTGAGGAAAATCACTTGTGGAAACCAGGAACTGGAAAACACAAACTCTTTTATGCTATTTACACATGTTGAGTTTCTGATGGAGAGAGTCTTTCTTTGCCAGCATCATATCCAATCTGTCAATTCTGCTACCATCCTGCCTCTCAATGTTCTCTACAATTGCAACAAACTGATTCTTCTGCTGTTTTATTTTTCTTTTTGTGTTAACTTTCTCCACGACTTCAATAAACACATTCACCCTCCTGCACGTCTTTGATGATAAAACCTCCCTTGCCCAAAACTAAACAAAATGAATACCTCACTGTATATGGTAAAAAGTAGTGGGAACACAAGGTCTTCTCTCTTCTTACTTAAACCTACCTCGTTCACCATGCTTATACACTGTTTATATCTAACAAGATCATTTGCCTATCCCTATGCACAACCATTAATTTCCTAACACTACACTGTTTTACTGTTCTTCCTTTATACCTATAACAAAGATAGCTATAATTAGAATTTATTTCTTCATTGAAATATGAATGTTTCAATATCATAACTGATAGAAAACTAAAAGACTATTTTGTTGCTGAGTAGAAATTTCTGTAGAAAATGGGCCTTCCATATATTAAATATTATTTTACATTACTTGTAGCCAATTTGATCAACTCAGACTGCAATGTTATCACTGACATTTGATAAGGAGAATATTTTATACTTAATGAACTACCAATATATATATATTTTACTCACCCATACATTTACAGCTTATATTTTTTCAGATTGCATTATAACAAAAGTGCATTTGTAAACTCTTCACCTTCTTTCAGATAAGAGAGAAGAGACAACTGTTGAGGATTTCTGGGTTCTTTATAGTTTCTTTCTCTCTTATAGTGACTTCTTGTAGATCATTCCAGCCTACACTGAATATGGCATCCTCTCCAATATCAAGACTTTGCCTGCCTCATTTTGATAATGATGTTATTACTACTTTAAAATTGAAATTGTAAAAGCAGCTCAATCTTGTATATTTTACTATAGGAAAATCATTAGTTGTCAAATAATTACAGGCTCATAGTCTATCTTTCATATTTACTCATAAATACAATAATTATTTATGTTGGTGCTTATCATATCTTTAACAACTAAAAAGCAACGGTGAAGTACAAGTTAATAAAAAAGTTAAAAGATTATCAAAGATTATCTACGTATAATTATAGAGTTTTGAAAATGTTTTTCTACAGTTTATCAAATTGCAAGTATTTGCATAAAAAATTCATTCCTATTGAGAGTTAATTTGATCTCAATATTACAGTTTCTCCCAAAGAGGGAAACTGAAGTCTCTTGAGTATGCTATGTCAGTTTTACAAGGTGAGGAAAGAGTAATGATGTTGCATTACTTTTCAGTGAGATGGAATGAACTAAATTTGCATCAAGGGAGAAAGGATTTCTTAGCCACAGACACATGCATTGATCAGATTGTCTGTGAGTAGTTTATTCTATGTATTTATATATTTTCTTTTCATCTTGCTGTCAACTATTATTACACCACATTCATCATCAGAGAATTAAAGTGAAAAAGCGACTTCCAAAGATTGCTAGAAATAAGTTGAACCTTACCCAGTAAATTCTTTACCTGCTTCTCTAGCAAGAGTCAAAAACGAAGTCAGCCTCTACCTATCACAAAATATAAGGCTAACTGGATTTTTTTTTAACCAAAATGGGTCTGCTGGATTTTTGTACCATATTTGAATGAGGATCAATATCTTGTAATTTGAGTGATATCACTGAAGTAGCATTTAGGATTGTTTTTTTAAGATGGAGTCTCATTCTTTTGTCCAGGCTGGAATGCAGTAGTGCCATCTCAGCTCATTGCAACCTCCACTTACTGGGTTCAAGCGATTCTCCTGCCTCAGCCTCCAGAGTAGCTGGGATTGTAGGCACGTGCCACCGTGGCCAGCCAATTTTTGTATTTTTAGTAGAGTCAAAGTTTCACCATGTTGGCCAGGCTGGTCTCAAACTCCTGAGCTCAGGTGATCCACCCTCCTCAACTTCCCAAAGTGATGGGATTTTAGATGTGAACCACTATGCCTGGTTGCATTTAGGATTTCTGACAAGAAAAAAAGGTACAATACACTCTAATAGGACCAGTACAAGGGATAATATCTATACAAATGTTTACAATATGTAGCACACAATTCACTGAATAAAGATATGTAAATTATGTTTTAACATGTTTTCTTGTAAAGAAACACAACATCATTGCTTGTAAAGGTATTATCTTTTTGTGAAGTATCATATGATATGCATTTTGTGTGTGTGTGTGTGTGTGTGTGTGTGTGTGTGTATGTGTGTGACAGAGACAGAGAGAGAAGTAATACATGTCCAATTGTCCAACACCCTTCCAAGATTTCTTGGGCTATGAAGTTGGTACTTGTATTAGAGGGTATACACCTAGGCATTTACCCATAACTAATCAACACTTTGTTCAGCTTTTCTTGATCTGGACCATATAAGTATCATGTTAGAGATGGTTTGTAAAAAATAAATAAAGGGAAATATGTATAAGAAATGTGATTTATTTTACTCCCTTCTCAGAGAATCACCAAATAGAATATAAATGCAAAACACTAGGGAAATGGTTAATTTTTCCATATCCATAGGACAGACTATTTTAGAGACCCAGTGTCTATACCTAGATGTGTGTTGCCATCGCCTGTATACAGATTCCTCCTAATTCCGAAGCTTGCCTTTGGTTTTAAGCCTCTGGAAACTTTCTCTGCCCTGGAAGCAGATCGATATGAAAAGTTTTAGTCTGTTCTATTACCTTTGAATTCTTCAAAGCTTTCCATGCTTTTGTTATAACACCCAAGCTCCCTAATATGCCATATGATGACATTATTATCAATTCAATTTCATCTCTCACCCATTCTCACCATTAGCTCTACATTTCAACTGAACAAGATTTTAAATTTCATGCTCTCTTTTACCACTCAGAAAATCATTGCACACATTGTTGTTTTGTCCCTACCATGTCTCTTTCCATTTAATACATTCATTTCATTCTGGAGTCATTTACTTAATTGTTACCTAATCTTCAAATCTTTCCTTGAAATCTTACCTTAACCCTCACTCTGAGTGCCACTTCCTCCCAACATGCTCCAGCAGCCCTCTGCACATGAACATAGTATCACTTAATCCGTGGGATTCAAGCATCTGCTACCTCACGTAGGTTGCTATACCTCCCTTCTATTCCAAGATAGACATAAAGGCAGTAGGGATGTAGTGATGCTAAGGAACAGGTCTGCTTTATTCATTTTTTTTCCAGCAGTTAGTGCTGTACCTTTTACCTAGCTGTGCAGTTTCAATTCACTTTCCAAAAATTTGGAAATTGAGCAAGTATAATTTTTTTAAATAATGAAAGATGCAGAATGTTGGGGAAAATAATCTGTAGAATAGTTCATATTTTGGAGTAAGAGTTGTTACCATTGAGTTATATCTCAGAGAGCTTTTAGTAACCAAATGAAAAAAATGGAAAATACACTAAACCTTTAAAGAAATTGCCGGAAGTCTTTAGAAGTGGATGTAATCCAATAAAATGTGATTTTCTAAGGCTAACCTGGTGGTAAAATGAATAACAAACCTAAGAGAAAAGATCTAGGGCTGAGAAAGTTTTGTAAATTAGCATTGGTTTAAACCACAGGAAGGTGATAGGATGTGAGAAAGAGTAGAAGTTTCCATCTATTCCTTTAAAATAGAAATAAAAGAAGTAGGGAAGTTTGTGACTGTAGGTAACTTTGCAGGCACCACAGTACTAAGTCAAGGGTTTCATTTTTGATGGACCAAATGTTCCTAAAAGTAGAAGAACTATCATCTGCTAAGGAACTAAGAAACAGTGTTAAGAGAGCTGCCTGGAGAAAATGGAAATGAAAGAGACCTGATCAGGAACACGTAAGAAGTCTACCGAGACATTTTCCCAATGAAGATGTGAAACCACAAATTGCAAAGCCACTAATTAAGACTTATATGAGATTTTTTTCCCCAGCAGTTTTGAACTATCCTCATAGGCATAGAAAATGCAGGATACATAAATATATTACAGAATGGGTTTTAATAAGAGTTTGTGGCTGAAAGGAATTATTAAGGGAAATAAAGCTCTAGGCAAGAGAGACTCCATGGAATGCCAAGGAAAGAGACAGGAAGGAGTAAAGACAGAAGCAAGACACACATCTAGAAGTAAAAGACATGGTCACGTATTGAAGTCTCTGTATTCACAGTGCAGAGCTAATGAGAATGGTGCAAGAGTCAGATTTGTAGTCTGAGAAAAAGAATTATAACTACCATTTCAAAAGTGGAGAAGTTCAAAATAGTATCTTTAGAAGAGGTTAGCTAAAGTGAACTGAAGGTAAGTGTATTTTATGGGATTGTAGGATTGATATCTGTCTCCTCCATCAGATTTTTGATCTGCATAATGGAGAGATCATGCCTACTTTTGCTCACCATATTATCATCAGTGTCTATCATAGTGCCTAGATATAGAAGAAGCCAAGTATACCTTTCATGATCTTAATAATGAAAGTAAGTCAAGGATCTTCATGGTAGATGTCTTAATCCATGCAGGCTCCTATAACAAAGTACTAGAGACTGGGTGGCTTATAAACAGCAGAAATGTAATTCTCACAGTTCTGGAGGTTGAGAAGCCCAAGATCAGGTGCTAGCATGGTCCAGTTCTGATGAAGGCCGTATTCTGAGTTGCAGACTTCTAACTTCCCATTTTATTTTAACATGGTGGAGGGGATAGGGATCTCTCTGAGGCCTCTTTTATTAATAGAAGGGCACTAATCCTGTCCATGAAGGTTCTTGTCTCATGACCTAAGGAGTTTCCAAAGGCCCCACCTCCTAATACTATTACCTTTATGGTTAGGATTTCAATATATGAATTTAGGGTGTGAGGCATTGACATTCATATTTTCACAGTAGGATACTTAACTTGTTGCCCAGAGCAACTTTGAATTTGGTAGTTTGACAAAAATTAGGCTAAAAGCCTCTTCCCCTCAATAGTTAACTGACTAGTAGTTAACCAAAACAGGAAAAAGAAAAGGTGATAGAAAAAGATTATTTATACTCCCAAATAAAGGACTGTGGAGAAAAAGAGAAAAGGAAAGAAAAAAGAATTAGGTACTCAACAAAAATTTACCCTTTCCATAGTCTCAAGATCCTAACAGTGCAAAGAATCTGTGAATAAAACAGACATAGTCTTGGCCCTTCTGAGGTTTTCATAATGGGGATGCAATAATTAAATTAATAAACTATTAAATAATTAAAATTGAGATAAATTTGTTGAAATCTAGTCACGTAGGCTTGCAGGGAAATATTTAATGGAAAGATATTTATACTGAGTAATGAAGAATGAGTAGCAGTTAGCTCCATGAAAAGACTGAGGGATGAACTGACAAAGGTAGCATTTCAGGCAGATAAGTATAATGTAACAATTAAGAATATTGCAAATATTGTCATGGAGGTCATGATGCATATAAACATTTAAAAATAAAAGAAACACAATTAAAGAGCAAAGTTCTTTACTTTGGTGTTAGAAAAAAATAATTCCAAATGGATTTAAATACATTTTTACTGATTTGCTCAGACCAAATCACAGAAAATACTAATTTCTCCATTCTTTCCCTTCTATTTCACATGCAATCTGTCAGCAGATACTGTAGACAACACTTTTAAAATATATATCTGATTTGAAAATCTGATCAATTCTCAGCATTTTACCATGATCACCTATCCAAGGCACTTTCACCTCTCACCTTTACTGTAGCGTGTCTTTAAATATCACTCTTCTGCTTCCAACTTTACAATCACAGTGACCTTGTCAAAGGCAAGTCAAATCATGCCCCTGCCACCTTTGAATATCACAAGGTGTGGCTTTCCAATAGCTCTTAGAGTAAATTCTAAACTTCACGCAATAATCAATGAAGACTATAGATCTGGCTTCTGTATCTATCTTGCCTCTCCTTCATTCTACATTTACTCTGCATTACTCAAACTAGCCTGTTGATTCTTTCCTTCAACATTCTAACCTCAATCTGGCTTCACAGCCTTGAGTAATGTGCCTAACCCTATTGCCCCATGCTTTTGCAATTCTTATTTCTTTAATCATTCATCTTTCTCAACTTATCCATAATTTCCTCTTTACCTCCTACCCAAATCTACTCTCTCACTTCTTGGTTTGATTTCCTTATGATACTTATTCCTATATGTATTTACATTATTTGTTTACTTGCTTGCCTTGGTGAATTCACATATACATACATGCATATTTTATATATTTACATATGTATATATACATAAGTATGCAAATAAATGGGCCACAAACATAAACAGAAATACATTTTCTTCTCTGTTAAAATATAAATTCCTTAAAGAGAGACAGGCATTTGGCTTTGTTCACTTTTGTATCACTAAGTTGAGAAGAGTATCTAGCTCAACATATGCCCAATAGATGTTTGATGATTGCATATAAGTAAACCGTAGTGTTGCTTTAAAATGCCTTTTTAAATATGACCAATTTTGATGCTATGTGGATGCTCTCAAAATTATTAAATTTTATAATTAACTATATCATTAATATTTCCATTGAAAAATATCATAGAAAACTATAAACTACTTGTTTGTGATATTTTCCACCCTCGTATACAAACACATTTTTCCACCTCTATGTCTTTTCTCATACTGTTTCTTCTATGTACGATATCAACAAATTAAGCCCAAGTGACCTTTTAAGAAACATTTGTATTTCTTTTGGAACATAAGAATTGTCTAATCTTCCAAACTGAACGTAGATCACCGTTTCCTCAACTTCAAAATATTATAGTCTTGATTTCATTAGTAATGAGTACTTGGTATTATTGACATATTGCTAATTGTGGTTTATATTTTATCCCTGTAAGACTATAAGCTCCTGGATGGCATAACGCATATCAATATTTAAAAATAAAAGACACAAAGCTAAAGAACAAAGTTTTAAATATCTTGATTTTATTCCTGTTCCTTATTGCTTTTTCAAATCTAGATGACGTTTCTTTAGTGATTTTCCTCCGTTCTTTGAACCATTTTCTCCAATTTAGCCAAAATGGTATACGCTTTTGTAATACAGATTGGAAAAAATGTCCAGTAACTGGGATTGCATTTCATTTTGATGTATATATTTTACCAATTGAAGTGAGAAAGCTAAATGTTATTAAATTAACTTTAGCGCAACATGATTAGTTTCTCTAATAGCACTGTATTACATTCCATATAAAATGGCTGAGTTACCATATGAATAAGAAAAAAGCCATTCAATTAAACAAGATTCAGAGAAGGTGGGTGTTCTTACCTTTTCTGTAAATTTCAAGTATAGTCCTAGGATCAAATATGGTACCTACTTATCTATTTCCTGCACTTCTTATATTTTTGGCATTGATATGATATAACGAAATCTTAGGAGCAAATTTTTATCTCTTTCTGGATTTTCAATTTAATGATAAATTATGTAACAAATTGTTATTTAGTATTCTGAATACAAACAATTTGAATTTGCAAACAAGAACACTGATATTATACTGAAATAAATGTTTCTGTTTTATACTCAAAGAAGTTTGTTTTGTTTCTATGTATTCCTATGAATCTGAATATATAATTTTCTTCTCTTCTGAAATTTCAAGGGAATACAGAGTAGCTCTGAATGTACCAGTTAGAAAACTCTCTAAAGATACCTTATGGCAATATTGCCCTATGTTTACATAGCCCAGAGCATAAAACTTTGCTAATCTTAATTTTTACACTTATTGCGATATAATTAACTTACCCCAAATAGCACAATTAGAGCTTCATCAGACTCTCTTATCTTCAGTATTACCACCTGGAGCCACATTTCTGAGAATAGTCTCAATCTTTGTTTCCAAATGGTAGAACTTCATCATAATAAGCAAAAAAAACTCCCACAAAAACAACAACATTTAATCCTCGGAAGAAATGTGAAGATTGATTTAACCAATATTGTTGTACACATGCTAATTATGATTAGCTTTATATTTAGAAAAATAATTTTTTAATATTATTAAAATAACCTGATTTGGGTAATATGTTTGTATGAATATTTATATAGCAAATATACGTTTAATCTTAAAAATAAGCATATATATTATGCAGCATATACTGCATTTTATATATTATAGTTTATATAGTTCATCCCTTATTATATATTTTGTATATTTCTCATGACTCCTCAATTTTCATGAAGCCAGCTGCTGTTTTGCATAGTAGTTTAACCTACCTTATTTATTCCTGACATTTCTTACTTGAGTCACACTCCCTGACTAAAGAATCTACAAAATTATTTTGTTGTTGTTGGATTAACAGCAGTAATCCCCATGGATAATTAAAACCCCATCATCCATTATGTAATAATGTATCTTTTGTTCTCTTAGGCCAGTGAAGATACATGTAATTGTTCCAGTGAATGTGAATGCTTACCATCAAAACCTCTGTCAAGAGGAATTATCATGTAGGGACTTCACAGTAGTTCACAATACTCATCGAGATAACTGATGTCACTTTTTCATGTGTAAGCAGCCTCTGTGCCAAGTGCTAACTTTATCTCCTGGAAGACTCATTGCATGGCAGAAGCCCTAAGGACAAAATATACTTTATTGAGCAATGGTTCTCAGTGGGGACGTGAATGTTAGTCATCTTTTTTCTTTCCTTAATGCAAAGTTAACTGATCAACTCATCACCAGTAGTCCTTCCTAAGATTCCAGTAGAAAGCTTTCCATGTTCTTCCCGGCCAGTCCTATACTCCTCCAACTTTGAGTTCCAGAGTAAGCTTGTCTTTAAAGTTATTACTACAAAGCAATATGTATAGGGTATGATCTACATATATAAACAGATGATGCTGTGATAGTTTTTATTATTTACTATGGTGGTAGATAAATTATTTTATTCAACCCTGAACCCAAGCCTATGAAACAGAGGTTATCAGCTTTGCTGTATTGGTAAGCAAAGTGAGTCTCAAAGCCATCACTTACCTAATTTTGCATAGCAAGTGAGTGATAGAGTCTCGATAGTCTTATCTGATTCCAGAATGCTAACGTACCCCTGTCTGTTTCCTGTCAGAACCTGGGTAAACCATATTTAATGAATAAGAATATCTGAAATCAGTTTTACTGTATTTTTTTCTAATCAGGATAAAGAGGAGTAAATACCTACCCAAGAAAGATTAACTCTTTTCTTTTGGCTATGTCAATAGTAACAAACTATTAAAGTGTGAAAATTCTAGCAGAAGCAAACATATAATCAAACAGAAAGCGACAAATAAATGATTAACTTTTAGGGAAGTTTAAGACTTTCCCTTTTGAAAGTCAAATGTTCATTTTAAAAAAGCATGTCACTTAACATTTATTTATCTGCATGATCTGCATGATTACAGTTTTCATTACAACTTTCCGGTTGGAGAATTACATTATATTAGAAAACAGACAAGCTCAACAAAATAAAACTGAGGTATTTCTATGTAATTCTTAAGAAGGACGATTAGGAAACCATCTTTGCTCAAGTAAATGATAGAATAATACATAAATGAAAAATGTGAGAGAATAAGACAAGGAATTTTTTTCCCTTCAACTTTTATTTGAAGTTGAGGGGTACCTGTGCAGGTTTTTTTACATTGTAAAAGTGTGCCATGGGGATTTTCTGCACAGATTAACCCATCAGCTTGGTATTAAGCCCAGTGTCCATTAGCTATTTTTCCTGATGCTCTCCCTCCTCCCACCCACACCAGCAGAACCCAGCTCTATCCATGTCCCTGCAAAGGACATAATCTCATTCCTTTTTATGGCTGCATAGTATCCCATGGGGTTTATGTACCACATTTTCTTTATCTAGTCTATCACTGATGGGCATTTGGGTTGATTCCAGGTCTTTACTATTGTGACTAGTGCTGTAATGAACATGCACGTGCATGTATCTTTATAATAGAATGATTTATATTCTTGTGAGTATACATGCAGTAATGGGATTGCTGTGTAAAATGGTATTTCTGCCTCTAGATCTTTGAGGAACCACCACACAGTTTTCCACAAAGGTTGAACTGATTTACACTCCTACCAACTAATTTACTCCTACAGTGTAAAACTGTTTCTTTGTCACCACAACCTCACCAGCATCAGTTATTTCTGGACTTTATAATAATCGCCATACTGGCTAGTGTGAGATGGTATCTCATTGTGGTTTTGATTAAGGCAAGAAATCTTAATTTCACCTTGCAATTGCTTGTTTATTATTTGAATTTTTGTTATTTGTTTTTCAGTAAATTCCATCATCTTTAAATATACTATTTTAGTTTCTTTAATAGTTGGCAGTCTTTTTCCTTTAGAACTTATATGTATGATTTAAAATACATGTACGTATTTTATATCTACCTATGTTGAAAGAGTGTATTCAATTAGTAATTTGAAAGGGTGAGGGTCAGTGTCACTAACCTTATTTAACAATACGAGGAAATGTGGTGAACTTTAAACATAATCTTCTGGAAGATGGCAAAAATAAACTAATTTACAATCCAATTTCTAATAATGTTATGACTTACAAAAGTAACAAAACTGTCATGAAGAATAGTTACACATTAAATCAAAATGCAATTAAATTAAATGTGGTAAAATGTGTTTATGTGTACATCTGTATGTGTAGGGATGAGATCAACTGAGTTTTCCTTTATTCTATTTTACTTTAACATTTAAGACGGTTAACTTACATAACTTTAAGAGAGACCAAAGTTATAAATAATATATTATGCAAAGTAAAATATATTATCTAAATATTAGAGGGAATATCTATGACTCTAACATTTATTTTTGGAGTTACTATAAAATTTCCTGTTAACAATAAAATACTCTAATAGTGTTTAAACTAACATCCAAAATTAAATTATTTCAGAGCTGGCAAAATGTTGCAATAATGTTATAAATTATACATACACATATTTCATGCATGTGTATTAATATGTATGTGTATATGTATATGCATAAATGTATATATATATATATTTATACACATATTTTTTGTTTCATTCTGGCAGTTTATCATTATGAAAGATACCTGAAATGGTTTCCCAATTCTGTCATATGATTATGTGCACTTGTGTCATTAGGTAATTAACCAGATACAACTGAGAGTAAACAACGACACAGATTATTCTAATAGTGGCACTATAATGACAACACAGACTGAACAAAACCCACGTTTAGATTTATGTTCTAAAAATTTTTCTGAGACAGTAGCTTCTATCTTTATATATTTCAATTAAAAGAGAACTATGGTGTCAGGATAATCAACTTCCAAATCCTGGCTTTGATTAGGTATTAGATAACTACCACGAGCAAAGAATTTTGGTTTTCTAAACTTTGTCATGTGTAGTTAATAGAAATAATAATTACTAGAGAAGATCAGATTTTGCTTAAATCATTGTGATCTTTAGAGACATGGGGAAACTTAAACCTTGAAATTCATATCCTTGGTTCTGACCTTATTTGCTTGCAGTCATCTTTGTCTATTTTTATATTAGTAGATAGATCATAGCTTTTCTTTTATAACTTAACCCTTGAAATTTTGCAGGTCAATGGAGAGAAGAGTCACCTTATTGGATGCACAATCAGCTCCCATCAGGCTTAGACAGTAATTCCTTTTTGTCAGCTGGTGACAATTGCCAGATACTCCACATCCTTGCACATGTATTTGGGGCAGAAACATGATTCTTCTTCACTGGGAGGAATATTGCTAACCCACCCTGTTTGTGCTCACCCAGCATATGTACACATGCGCATGCACAAGCACACACATATCTTTTGCATGAAACAATTCAAGTATGCTAAAAAACAGTTTTCAGTATCTTGTCTTATCATGCTGAATGGCTACTCCAATAATTAAATGGCTGAATGTTTTAAAAATCTGTAACGGTACACAGTGATACAATCAAAAAAATTTACTTTCTTTCCCTTTACACACTGCAACTTTCATTGAACAGTGCTGACTCTAAAAACCCACAGTTACTAGTCTGTATAAATAGTAACTTCTCCATTTTCTGGCTAAAATCCCCCTAAGCCATAGCATCCTTTTCCTAAGTCATAGGCTACTTTTTAACTCTGTGTTTGCCGGAACTAAGAGTTCACATGCTGCAAAATACTGAGAATTACAGCCTTAATTTCTATAATACATACTTTCCCCAAGCCTTAAATGGTATAAATACTGTACCATCTTTCATGCAAAATTATCATTTCCTTTGAGATCTTGGTGATATTAAGCAATTCTATTTTAATGAAACAAAAAAATATATAATTTTAAGGTATACATGGATTTCCTTGATTTTTGTCATGTTAAGACCTAGAAGATCTAACTTTGCCTAGGGATTATCTATGACAGCAGTGGTGATATCAAAGAAAATAGCAATATCAATGTCATAATCATTAAACCAAAAAATATCTAGCAGTTATGGGTTATATAGGTCAGATATAAGTAGATTGACAGTGTCACTAAAGACATTAAGACTTCATATTTTTCATTATTAATAGGTAGTATGTGTTTGTCTCATATTTGATCTCTACCTGGAACACTTTTCCTCCTGTAATTTATGTAAAAGAGGTTATCTAATCTATTCAAATGTTGAGTCATTAAATATTGCCATTCTTTCTTTAGCAAGATGAATAAAAAAGATAGAAAATATCCAATAGGATCTGAGAATTTTCTGTGTGTGTGTGCGCCCGTGTGCATGCGCACATGTGTATGTTTAGGTCAAGGTCAATGATGAAACATTTAAAGTACTTTGGAGCCATTAATAACCATTCTCTAGCGTTTCTCAGTCACAGATACTGTTAATATAGAAGATGTACCAAAGCTTTAGAAGTCATTTTATTCCCTGCAGTTTTAACTAGTGTGATTAGCTTCCATGCTGTTGTTATGGCTAGCTAACACATAACGTTCAGTGTGTTGATAACGACTCAAATAGGCCAGACCTTGTACCAGCTGATACCATGGGATGTGCAAGGAGGCAGAAAAGTAAGAAACACAATCATGCCACTGGTGGTTATTGGTGTTTCTTTCTGAAGAAATATTCCAGTTTCTTCTTAATTGAGATTTAAAAGTTAGTGGGCCCTCTTTTTAAAGATCTCCCCAAGAAAATTTATTTAATTTTGAAGTAATTTTACTTTATTTAACATTCATTTAAAAATATTTATGTAGCAACTACTACGTTTGGTAAAGAAAATGATTGACACTAATCCCTTTATAGAACTCATGGTAGATAATAATACTTTTCCCATTTTCTCCTTCCTTCACCAAGGGAGCAATATTTGCACCTGCCTCATTGATGGCAGTTTTTGTAAGACCCCTCACACGTAGATGGCTGTATTTCCCCACCCTAATGAACTCAGAGTGCCTATATGACTTATTTTGGCCAATTGAATGCAAGCAAAAGTGAGATGTGCATAACTTCTAAGCTGATTAAGAACCAGTTTATGACTTGTCAAGACTTTTCCCATTTTCATGAGAATCAGAAAATTTCCAAGTAGAGGCAGCCACACAAGTTGACTCCTTAAATGATGATTATATGGAGTAGAGTTTGAACCAGCACATTGTGAAAATGTAGCTAGAGCTTTTCTGATTTTTTGCACTGCAAAAAGAGAAAAATACATGCTTTCCTGATTAATCCATGAAAAAATGCTACATATAATATGCAAATTTGCAGCATAATATATTAATTCCTGAAACTTTACAATACGTGTTGTCATATTAAATATTAAAAATTCTTTAAGCACTGTTTATCATCTTTTTAAAAAGATCTTAGAACATTACTTCTTTCTTGTAGTTCTCATGACAAAAACAAATGAATTTAGAGACTATTAGTTTAGAGGAGTGATAAAGGACTTGAATGGTGAGAATATAATTTCAAAAACAGTAACCATCTCTCTCCTAAAGGAAAGCTAAAATAATCAAGAAATCAGCCTCCTGAAAATTACAAGGCTGATGATCCTTTCATTGTAGCTATTATATTTATGAAAAGCCTCATTATGTCTGAGATCATTTTTATGGATTATTCTTGGAAATCATACATTTCTGATAAACAGTAAGTCACTTTAGTATCCTAAAATTACTATAAGTTTACAACACTGCAGACGATTACCTTTTCTTCAAACAAGACATCAGGAAATCTTTCATGTGCTGTTTGATATGTCTTGGTTTTTTTTTTCTTTTTTTCTGAGACAGAGTCTTGCTCTTGTTGCACAGGCTGGAGGGCAGTGGTGGTATTTGGGCTCACTGCAACCTCCACCTCCCGGGTTCAAGCAATTCTCCTGCCTCAGCCTCCTGAGTAGCTGGAATTACAGAAGCACACCACCACATGTGGCTAATTTTTGTAATTTCAGTAGAGACGGGATTTCACTATGTTTGCTAGGATGGTCTCAAACTCCTGATCTCCTGTGATCTTCCTGCCCTGGCCTCCCAAAGTGCTGGGAGTATAGGCGTGAGCCACTGCACCCAGCAGTGTAATGGATTTTTTTAACTAGAGAATGATTTTAATAATTTAATTTAAAATGTTAAGGTTATAGTTACAAATGCTGAAGTAAACTTGGAAGTTATTTTATGGTTTACTCAAACTCCACCCAAACAGAGAAAGAGGAAAAAAAAGACGAAAACAGAAACAAAAACTGGAAACTCACCTTTTGAAAAAACAAATACAAGTGATTCTAAAGGTGTCTTGGGTCTACAAATTCAGTAAATTGTGCTTGAGAGAGCCAGCTCCAGAGCTACGTTGGCTGGCATCAAGTCTCAGCTCTCCCACTTTAATATTATGTGACCTGGAGTAAGTGACTTAACCAACCCTTTTATGCTTTTTCATCTGTAAAATAGGGAGGATAATGGTTTCTCTCTAATAAAATTATTGTATTGTATTCATTAAAAATGCTTAGATAATGCTTATATATTGAAAACACTAAACAAAAGTTATTTAGTGTAATTATAACATAATCAATTTTTCTCTCTCTTTCTGTAAAGTTCCTTTATTAGAACACTGAAGCATCACATGTGGTCTAGGCTTAAGGGTTAAATATATGTTTTGAATTATATTCAAATCAAATATGTGCATACATTTATGCTTATTTATCAAAAAGATTTACTTTTTTCCTAATCAGCTACAAAAAATACGATATTAGATGCCTAAGTCAGTAATACATGACTGCATAGGTGTAGAGAAAAGTGGTATTGGTCCTGGAGCAGATAATATGTTGGTTCTCATCCTCCATTCAACTTTGCCAAACCTGTTGACCTAGATAAATTTGCAAACTCCCAGTGCCTCAGTTTTCTTATCTGTAAAATGTCAATGACATAAAAACTACTTGGTACTGTGGTTTTAAGAAAAAAAAATGAAATAAGGAAAATAAAATCCTTAGTAGAGTGGATTGTGATTGGTTATCCAATGTGCATTCTTTTCATAGAAATTTATGGAGTTACTATTCATACACAATTTTCTCATGTGGACATATAGCATTTTAAACAGTCATTACTAATATTTAGGCACCTGTAAAACTGTATAAATGCCTCAAAAAGTTATCTTAACTAGTAACTCCAAATAATACAATCGAGAATTATTAAGTCATTAACATATTGTGTATTATTTTATAAATGAGAAGGATTTGTAACACAAATCTAAGTACTAAATTGTTGATTATATGATTATAGAATTTTAGTGCATGGTAAAATTACATAATTTTGAACAAAGAAGACACTTTGAAAATACAAACATGTATACAAATACATATATTTACTTTTTAATATTTAACTTCATTACAGAAAATAATTTAAAGATTACCCAAACAATAATAATATTGTAAACCTGAAATCGGTTGTCCTTTGGTCAGTATAAGCACATACACTCGTACATGCAGGCACACACACACATACAAGTACACACACAATTCACAATTATTTTTTTCGAGAGGGAGTCTTGCTTTGTTGCCCAGGCTTAATTAAGTACAGTGGAATGATCTCAAACTGGAAATTTTGAAAGCACCACAAACTGCTGCTCTGTAGTTTAAGCAATTCTCCCACCTCAGCCTCCTGTGTAGTTGGGATCACAGGCACTTGCCACCAGGCCCAGCTAGTTTTTCTATTTTTAGTAGAGACAGGTTTCACCAAGTTTGCCAGAACGGTCTCGAACACCTGATCTCAAGTGATCCACCCACCTTGGCCTCCCAAAGTGCTGGGAGTACAGAAGTGGGCCTGGCCCACAATGCACAATTCCTGACGTCAGATAAAACACTTAAAGATACCTGCTAAGAATAATATTACAAATTTGTGAAGCAATTAAATAATGAGTTACATTACAAACTAATATCAAATGAAAATCTAAAGATGTTGGCATTTCTGAAAACATGTCTTAAGTTTCTTTGTAATTATATTTTAATCCTAAGGCAAACGTTTCCAGTGTATTCAGTGATTGTAAATGTGCTGTCTTTGAAGGCAGAACTCCTTCGTGTCTAGTGAATAAAGAGTAATCAACCTTGATAATATCCCTTGCAGTAAGAAATCCAATTGTCTATTAAACAGTGAGATGGATTTCCAGTATGATTGTAAACTGGTGCCAAGTACTCTGAAGCCTGAAAAACAATATCCATCCCTGTTTTAAGAGCATGTTACATTTCTGCAAAGGGAGAGGCAACATAAGTAGAGAGAAGCAACAGCATTAGTTAAAACAAAACTCAAACAAACAAACAAAAAAAAACAATGTTTTATATGGTTTTAAAGATATTTAGTAACCAGTTATCAAAATTGAGAAGAGTACATTAATCTAATAGCCAGATGTGAGGGATCTCTTCAAAGAAAACTACAAACCACTACCCAAGGAAATAAGAGAGGACAGAAACAAATGGAAAAACATTCCATGCTCATGGATAGGAAGAATCAATATCGTGAAAATGGCCATACTGCCCAAAGTAAAATAGGTTCAATGATACCCCCTTCAAGCTACCATTGATTTTCTTCATAGAATTAGAAAACTACTTTAAATTTTATATGGAACCAAAAAGTAGCCCATATAGCCAAGATAATCCTAAGCAAAAAGAGTAAAGCGGAAGACATCATGTAATCACCTAACTTTAGAACATATGACAAGGAGAATAAGTAGCATAACAGAATTTATCTGAGTAATGTGATGGTTATTCAGTACTGTATTCACAAAACTGTGTAAATAGGGTATCCAGAAAAATGATACTGCTCAGCAAACAATAAAGAACAGGGCCTATATTGAAGTAGCTTAACAGTTTAGGAAAGAAATATTAAATCACATGAAATAATTTACAAATGTTAGAAAAAATATAGTGGGGCAAACACAATCGAGTTAGCAAATAGGTATTCTAATTTTTCTCATTTCTTTAAAGTATTAAAAAATATTTATTACCTTAGCGCACCAGTAATTCTGTTGGATAATTCATGATTAAGATCTCAAAGGATTGTCATGTCTAATAAAATATGTCTATATTTTATACTAATAATACTTGAACTTCAGAGCAGAGAAAATTACTAGAAGAATTAATAAAATGACTACTTATTGCTTAGAGAAAGAATGTAGTATTAAGAAGCCATTTCTATTTGCAAAAAATCAATAATAGCATATTGCATATTGTTTCTTTCTGATAGGATGACATTTTGATAGAGAAGATAAATAGACTATTTTTAAAGACTTCAGGGACATAGGAAATTGTTACAGGAACATATAATCATTCAATTTAGTGACATTAATTAGGGGTAGGTTTATAGTTAGACTTAAAACAGATCATAGACTTGAAATAAAATGCATGGTAATTTTTAAGTAGTGTAATATTCAGTAGCATAGTTATCATATATAGGGATACCAATTTTATTTTAGGATAACATGTTTGTACCTTATTATTGGATCATTTGTAATTGAAGAATAATCCAAAAGAATGATTATACTGGTGTTCATTTTCAGAAGATCACTCTTAGGCTCATAGTTAGTTTTCTGTAACTATAAACATGAACTGTATAGAAGGACAGATGTTTGAAATGATATAACCAAGCTTGGGGGCCAACTTGGTACAATCATAGATGTGGATTGGAATGAGCCTATAGCATTTATAATGCAAACAGCCTTCTTAATTACACAAAGAAAGGTTCACAGACTGTACCTTCAGAATACAATAATCACCATCACATTTCAGTTCAAATTTAGCCACCTGTTTTTGATTACGAGGTACCAGCTGTCAATTTGCAGCTATTTATACTGATGTCACAAGGTGCCCTCGCTCTGCTGGAGTCCTTCAGCTGACACCCTGCAGAAGCCCCACTAGTGTTTTCCCTGAAGCTCACTGTAAAGACGGCCTCACATCCTTCAATGCCAACACACACTCAAATCTGAACAGACAGGCAGCCCAGCTGGGAGCAGATCTTAAGGCCCATAGAGAGGACGCTGAAGCCTCATCAGCATCAAAAACAATTGTTAAAGAGCCAACCAGTGGAATAAACAATGAAATATGAATTATGCTCTGATTCACTTGCAACTACTGCAGGGGCCACAGTCGTACTTCTAAAATAACTTCTTTAAAGAACTTTTAGGATCAGCAATTAACACTACCTAATTAGACAGCTAACACTACCAACGATTTTTATATATTTATTTATTATTTAATCTATTTGTTGCCTGTCTTTCTTTGCCTAATTTTAAGCTCTGTGAGAGCAGTGGCTTTGACTGTTCTGTTTAACAATATATTTTTATCTCCTAGAAAGCTGCTCAATAAATATTTGTCAAATAAATAAATAGCACTCCACAGGTCCATCTAAGGGATTTTGGTTCCAAATGTTATATAATGAGCCTTAAAGCACATTTTGCACATACCTAATGGGACTGAAGAGTTACTTTAATATCATCAGATAAACAACATAAATTCTACTATATTTCCTGTGGCCCTACAAATTTGTATTATCAATATATTTTGTAAAATACTTTTTATGAGACATAGCTAAGAAATTACAACAGTAGCATATGGTTTTTCTTTCTTATTTCGTTTAGAATATTTTTAATCAACAAAAGAGGTGAATCAGTTGAATTCTGCAAGAAAAAAAAATGCATGCATTTTGGGCAATACTATGCGAGTTTAAATAAGGAACTGTTTATAGAAGTGTGAACAGAGCCTATTAACAGTAAGGTCCCATTCTCAATTTTAAGTCTGAAAAGGCCAGAGAAAACAGCTGTTATCAGCATACTGAGAAAGAGAGATATGAGAAGAGCACCCTTGACAGGAAATGTGTTGTTAGTTCAAGGGATGCAGACAACATCCAGCAATGCTTCCAGGTGTTGGAAGAAGGGATATCACTATCTCTATCTAATTCCCTATAGTCTATCTGTATCTCTCTCTATCTACTTATCTATCCCGTTTCACTCTCCCTCCTCTTTCGATTTCTTGCTTATTTCCTTGAATGCTGACCTCTACCAGAAACCAAACAGAAAGGCAGCGTCTTGTAGTCATTCATACAAGTTAAACAAAGATCTGGAAGGGGCTTCAACTTGAGGCATGAACATATCAATTGCCCAGTTTATCCTGTACCATAATTTTAGCAATACACTGAGAGGAATTTACAAAATTTTGTTTACCATGTAACACAGATTAGGCTAGAGTGAGATTAGTTGAGGAGAAATATCCCGGAAGAGACAGAGAAGCTAAAATTAAATTTGAGGGTTACCCAAACATTTCTCACTTTTACTACTGTTCACGTCTGCAGATATCAACAGGGTATGGGACTATTACCTGAAAATTAGTCTTGAGAATGAAAATCTTGCTATTCATGCTTTTATATATTTATGCAAATAAAATTATATTATATATTGAGAACTAAGCACTATAATATAACCCACTAAACAGAGTATAACAGTTGTTTTAGATATGTAGATAAAGCACTCAATCCAATTTCTTCTAAATTTTTCTCAAGTCTGAGTTTCTTTTTAAAATTTTTTTCTTCTTCCCATTTTAAAATACAAATTCTACTTTTATCTTCATCCTTTTCACCCTTCATTTCCCAGTCACACCTCAATGCTGTGCTATATGTCTTGTGCTCCTGAGAGTAAATGGAATCACTTTCCTTTAGTTCAGCCATATCTGCCAAACACGGTGACACTTTTCACTCATTAGCTAACAGGGCTTCTATAAATAAGAGGTAACACTGGTGAACAATCATAACTACCAACATTATTAACAGTATTAAAAATCTATAGTCCCTTGGCTTTTGTAACATCATAGTTTTCCTGTAAATATAGTTTGAACTCTGAAACAATTTTAACAATCTACCTGTCACTGAAAATTCCAGCCTTCGCTCAATGCATTTCTTTCTACATGCTCTCCTGAAGCAAACTCATTCACACTTATGTTTTTCTTTAAATTTTTTTCAACTTCTATGAAATTAAATAACAATGACACATACACTAATTTTAAGTGTTTGGTTTTTTGAATTTTACCAAATACGTACACTATGTAATCTCCACTCCAATCAAGATATAGAGTAAGCCTATCACTCCGGAAAAATCTTTCATTCCCTTTTGTAGTGAAGCTTCCTTTCTCCGCCAAATATACCACCACTTTTTAAATTTTGACTATTTATAATAAATTTTATTTTTGGGTTTTAGAATTTCACATAAATAGAGCCAATAGTATATATACAGTTTTTGTCAGAATTATTTTATTTTATATGTTGTCTGTGAGATTTACATTATGTTTTGAGTGTTTTAGTAGGTTTTATCCCCTTTAATTGTTGAGCATTGGTATATTGTATGACTATACCACAAGGTTATTTATCCATTCACACATTTGTAGACATCAGGTTGTTCCCCATTTTAAAGAATTAAGAATTAAATCTTTGGCAAAAAAGTGGTTCATAATAGTACCTTATCTGAAATGTCTATATAGTCTGTATAATGTCTTAATAATGTTTTCTTTCATTTCATTATTAAATATTATTAAATTGTGGTCTCTCTCTCTTTCATTAATCTTGTAATGAAATTGATCATGAATTAATGTTTTCAAATAAATAACTTTTGACTTTTAAATAATATTACATGTTTTCTAATTTTTATGTTTGTCTTTATCCTTATTATATTCATTCTTCTTTTTTATTTTTATATATAGCATCAGAAAATAAAATTATATCATTTACTTTAAACCTCTCATTTTTCCTCATATAAATATTTAAATATCCAGTTTCCTCCTATTATCAATAATTTAGCTGCATCCTACAAATTTTATCTCCCTTATTATTTAGTTTGAAGTTTTCTCATTTTGTTTTTGTTTTTGCTTTGACCTGTGTTTTATATTAAAAAGTGTTTAATTTATAATTATTTAAGAGATTTTGTATATTTTATGTTTAATACTTTCCAATACATTTCCACTGTGATCAGAGTAAGTACTTGCGGTGATTTCTGGCATTTAAATTGATTGAGATTTGTTTTACAGCTCAGCATACTTTCATTTGTTGAATATTTCATGTGTTTATAGATATAAGTTTGTTACATATAGCATTCTTAAAATCTTTAATTTGGTGAAATTGGATATATGTATATATATATATATATATATATATATATATATATATATATATGTTGGCCAGGTTAATCTTGAACTCCTGACCTCATGTAATCTACCTGCCTCTGCCTTTGAAATTGCTGGGATTGCAGGCAGGAGCCACCATGCCTGGCCTGATATATGTATTTTTAACTTTAGATATTTCAGCATTTTGGAGCTTTTTAAATTTTAAACATATATATGGAGAGAGAGAGAGAGTCTCGCTCGGTCGCCCAGGTTGTGGGGTGCAGTGGTGAGATCTTGGCTCACTGCAGCCTCTGCCTCCTAGGCTCAAGCAATTTCTCTGTCTCCACGTCCGTAAGTAGCTGGGACTACAGGTGCATACTACCACGCCCAGCTAATTTTTGTGTTTTAGCAGAGACAGGGTTATAGAATGTTGGCCAGCCTGGTTGTGCACTCCTGATCTCATGTGATCCACCTACCTCGACCTCTCAAAGTGCTGGGATTGCAGGCCTAATATATATTGCTAGGATGCCTGGTCTAATATATATTTTTTTAACTTTAGATATTTTATCATTTTGGGGCTTTCTAAATTTTAAACATAATTATTAATCTATAATTATCTAGATTTAGTTATTCCACGTTGTACATATACTTCAAAATATTTCATTGCTCATATATTATATACCATTACTCAATAACCATTATTTTGACTAGCTATGTTAACAGGTTTTGAAAGAGAAGTAGGTGTTAAAACATCTAGCTATGATTGTAGTTGTCTCTTTTTACCTTTGTTTCTGTCAGGCTTTGTTTACATCTTTTAAAACTATTGTTCATGAAATATACATTAAATAGTGTTATACTTTTCTCTTTAGTCTTGTAATATTCATTGTCCTGAAACCAGTTTGCTTTCTATAAATATAAATTCACCAGATTTTTTTATGCATACACCTTATATGTCACATTCTTTCCAAATTTTTACTTTCATACTAACTTTGTCTTTGCATTTAATGTTTTTCTCTTGTAAATAGCAGGACTGTGGCCTCCATACTTTAATCAACTCAGTGATCTTATTTGGTTGTTGTTTTGTAAATTGGAGTGCTTAGACCATTTATATTTAATATAATAATTTAATTTTGTGTGGAAGTCTACTATTTTGCTTTTTGTTTTATAATTTCTCATATATATTTTTTCCTACCATCCCTTTCTGACTTTTTTTAAAGATTTTGTTTCATTTGATTTCTTCTGTTGGCTGTTTCACTAAACCTGTATATTATTTTCTGTTTAGCCTGGGAATTTCAATATACATCTTTAACTTATCACAGTATACTTACAGATAAGTTACTACTGTGTATGAATACAGGAATTGTACAACAGTAATGTTTCACTCCTTATGGTTATGTTGTTATTATTTTCATTAAATTAGACATATTGGGCAAATAAAAATACAGCTATATATATATCAGCCATTTTTATATTTAATATTTTATGCAGCTATATATAGCTGTATTATTACATATAAATATATTTATATATATATATACATATATATACCCATACACATACATACACACACACACATACACACACACTCACACACACATATAAAACGTTGAGACATATACCACAAAATTATGTATTTATTGTCTAAAATTCAGATTTCATTGACTGCTCATGTTTATTTGGCAACCTTATATGTGTGTTCTATTCATTTATATACTATAAACCATGATACTTTGCAGTCTTTTGCATAACCCACAATAAAAACAATATTTTGTATTTCAGAAATGTGAAGAAGAGAAAATAAAAGTTAGCCAAGGATTCTCATATAGAAATCATAAAAATGTTACAGAAATCAACATTAATTATAAATTACTACCTTCTATTCCTATAATCATCACTCTGATTAAATTTGTAATACCTTCTAATTTTTAGAGTAGCATTTCCAGCACATCTTTGTATAATTCAAAATCTATTCTACTCTTCTGACATTTTAAACTTATCTGATATTTCTAATTCAGTTTTCATATGCAGATGTTTAATTTTTCTAACAAGTCTGCAGTGTATTTTAGAGGCAATATTATATATTATACATTTATATTTACATTTGGGCACCTAGAGACTCTATTTTTTGATATAGGTAACACCAGTTTCAAAGACGAATCATAATATTCATACATGCCAACCTTGATGCTCTTTTCTTATATAGATAAAATTTAAGAATAAGAATACATTTTAGTATAAATTAAAATGTTTACTTTTAATACATAAAAGTATAGAGTTACAAACACCAAAACATATACAATTTTTTACCTTTGTCCTTATTTATTAACACCAGTGAGTCAGTATTATTTTAGTGTTGCTGTTTGATATCTCATTTTGCTTTAGTTTTATTTCAATTTTTTGCTTCATTATCTACCATTATTATTTATCCAAAATTCATAAAATTCTAGATATATCTTGTTGAATCCACCTTTACTTGTCAAAATAGAAGAAATATATATAACCGTAAAATAATACAATAAAATCAGCTCTTTAAGCATAGCAAACCATCAAGTAAAATGGTGATCATTATATGATTGCCTTAATGATTTACTAACATTTGTATTATTGATCCTGAAAGTCAAGTATATATATTTTATAAATAGAGATATTCAAAATTTCAAGTGAGTCAGCAATCCTTTTATGAGTAAAGGGTATTAAATGCATAATAGAGAAGAATGCATCCACTTCATAGGCCATATATTTTATTTATTTCAAGCCTTAGTAAAGGTTAACCTTTATAAAGCATTTTGTTTTTATTTAAGTATATCAAATATTAAAGTTTGTTCTGTAATTGGATTTTTTTATGAATCATGAACAGACTACAATAGAAGACACTTCATGGATTAAGTAGTATATTACTTTTATTTTATTAATGATTATAAAGTACTTTATCTAGTTGAAAGGCCTTGTTTAATTTCAGTATTTTAAATTTTTTGCTGTCTTTTCACCTCAAACTAGTGGAATGTCCTGTCCTCAGAAAAATTCACTGAGCACCTTCCCTAATTTCAATGGCATCTTATTTATTTACCAAATATAATAGGCATTTTTCAGGATTTATCTCATTTAACTTTTATAGCATTTGAGATTTTTATGCTCTTCATATGTCTTTAAATTCTCAATAGTTTGGTTTTCTAAATTCCCCTGAATGCCTGTTAGTCAATTTCATGGACTTCTCTTTCTCTGTACTTGCTCTTAAGAAAGCATCTTTCCAATCCCATACTTAGTGCTCTGTAAAGACATTCTCTCTCTTTTGATGTCGTAAAATCACTTCTAGATGTTCTAAAGAATTTTTCACTCTTTTAAAACCCTGTTTTCAATGTAAAGACTTTCTCTATGGCTTCAACTATCACTACATTTTAACAAACTCCTAAATTAAAAATCTCTTCTGAACTTTGAGATTGATAGGTCCAACTCATATTTAGTGACTTCAATTGGATGGCACATAGCTGTCTCTAACTCAATACACCCAGGCCTAACTTATTACCATTTCACAAAACTGTTCTTCCTCTTTTTGTTCCTATCCTCAAAGAATGAAGTCAACATCCACTCAATTATTCAAAGCATAAAATAAGGAAATAGTCCAGATTATTTTTTAATTATTTTCTGTCTTCTTAAGTATCTTTTCATTTATCTCCTTTTTTACATCTTCATTCTTTCTCTCTATTTTAATATTCAAAAAACTATTTTTAATCCAAAATTTCACAATATCTGTAATATTGTTCTTCAACAACCTATCCTCAACATTGTTTCCAGAGTGCTCTTTCTAATGTCCAAATTTGGATGTGTAATAGCCTTGCTTAAAATAGCTTCCCGAATACAGCTCAAACTCCTTAAAGAGCAGGCAACAGCCTCCAATAACCAGCTCATCACCATTGGGCCCTTTTAGCAGCCTCTCCCTGAAGGATACTGCACCGTGTGCTGGTGCAGGAACATTTCTTACTTATAATGAACTCCATGATTTCTTGCAATTCTTGCTATCTGGAATGATTGTCTCACCTCCCAAAAAATACCGCGGCACTCTCCCATTGTACAGCTCTTTCATTTGATTCAGTTTTCACATCATCTGTGAGTTCTTCCTTGTCCTTTCCCTGGAAACTTTGTTAGTCACTGTTCATCTAAAGGATCCTTAAGTCTTATAAATGTACACCACACATAAAACTATCATAACATGTACCATGCTGTAGGAAAGTGGTTTGTTTATAGGTAAGAATTTTCCATAACCTTTTTTCAACATCCCTCATGTCTGTATTACCTGTCCCTAGCACATAGCAAGAATCTGTTCAGTGAATGCATGGTTTTAACTGGTCAATGTCTCTTATCAGTATCTGAATCACTTAATAAGATTAAAAAGGCCACAAGTCATTATTTTCATAAGTCTTTTGATATAAAGTTTTCAGCAAATTTTCTCTAAAACCCTAAGAATAAAATTCAAAAATTAAGTCTTTAAATTTTTCAGAATGTCATATATATGTATATGTAAACTGTTATATATTATTATGCTGTTCAGAAATGTGATATATTAGAAATACAACAGAAGTTATTTAATGAATGGCATTATTTTGAGAGATATTTCTAAAAAGTTCTTACTTGTTAAAACTCAAATCTTGTGGAAAAATAGAAGACACTATTTAATTTCAATAGGAATAAATTGAAATTTATTTACTCTTAAATATATTTAATGTAACATTTTGAAACTGGGAAATAAAATCAGCAAGCTGATATGTCTTTATATTTTATATGCTTTTTCTATAACAAAACAGCAAGTCACCTTGGATATTTAAAACTTTCCATTTAATTTCTAAGTTTTGTATTATTGCCTTCTCAAAAATTCCACAAAAATGCATTCAGCTGATGAAAATGTCAATTTAATAACCAGGCAGATGGTGATTGCTTGTCCTATCAGATACATAATTTGAGGTATGTTTTATATGAGAAAAAATTAAAATTTAAATATCCTAATAACAATTTGCATGATCTCTATTGATTGGAATTTTTAGAATGACTAAACTATTTGGGAGGCTGAGGCAGGAGAATGGCTTGAATCCAGGAGGTAGAGGTTGCAGTGAGTCGAGATTGCACAACTGCATTCCAGCATGGGTGACAGAGCGAGAGTCATCTCCCCCACCACCATAAAAATGTTTTAAATAAAATTTATTGCATATATTAAGGTATACAACATGATGTTATAAAATATACATACATGATAAATGGTTACTATAGTGGAAAGAATTAACATATCCATCCTTTCACATAGCTATGAATTTTCCCCACTATAATAGCAAAAGCAGCTATAATTTACTCATTTACCAAAAATCCCGAATACAAAAATATGTTTTGATGCAAGGACATGGAAGTTTCATTTCAGCTTCTAGGAGAACATTTGAGTTGTGATTTTCAAGTATGCTAAGTATCATAGCTAAATATTATTAATAGGGACCCACATGTCATTTAATACCACCATTAAAATAACAATGCAGAATCCTACAGGGTCAGGGAGATGGCAATACATTCTAACTCTACACCCTCCACCCCCAATATTTTTCTTTTTTTTTTTTTTTGAGACAGAGTCTGCTCTGTTGCCCAGGCTGAAATGGCACAGTGGCATGATCTTGGCTCACTGCAACCTCCACCTCCCAGGTTCAAGTGATTCTCCTGCCTTAGCCTCCTGAGTAGCTGGGATTACAGATGTGTGCCACCATGCCTGGCTAATTTTTGTTTTTTCAGTAAAGATCAGATTTCACCATGTTGGTCGGGCTGGTCTCGAACTCCTAACCTCGTAATCCACCCACCTCCGCCTCCCAAAGTGCTGGGATTACAGGTGTGAGCCACCAATTTTTTTGGTATACTCTGATCAAACAATTTGAAGAAATGCTGGTTTATCTATTTTAATATTTTTTTTGTTTTGCTGCAAAATTCTTCAACATGCTTAATATTCTGAGGTAATAGAATAACTCACAAGCATTTCATCAAGGGACACTTTTTATTTTTTGGTTTGTTAAACAGATAAAAGCATGTTCAGCTTGCAATAGTAGTAATACTTATGGTAGACAGAGAATCCGAAGGCCCGAAATGCTAAGTATCTTTCCTAGGCTACAACATAAATGAACATAGAAACTAGAATTTCCTTACTCATAATAAAAAGTTCAATATAAAGTATGCCTGCAAACCTAATTTCATTTTTAATCAAAATATTTATTTTAAGTAGGGCAATGCAAGTTTGGTCAACTTAAATGTTAAAAAAGAAAAGAAAAAGAAACTTTCATAAAAAATCCAATTATAAGTATATTTACTGTTAATCCTTACTATCTACATGAGAACTTGGAAATTACATCATAACAGGAAGTAAAATCTCTGGAATTAGTTGGCAGTCTGTTCATTGACTGTTGAAATGTAGCCTCTTTAAAACATGCCAGGTGTTCCAGCAGTGCAAAAAAATTGTGTCTGATAGTGATTGGCCAGTTTTGTACACCACAAGTGAAGACCTTAAGTAACTAAGCATTTTATTTGCATAATATCAAATAGATTTACCTAACAGAAATAGAATGTTATTACATTAGCCAGGAAGTCCATATTTTTTTTTGTTTCTTTTATCAGTTATTTAAAAAACGGTAAGATCATTCTGAGATTCTATTGAATCTTTGCATTCTAGTATATACATCTCAAAAAATGGTTCTGATTCTAGTCTTTACTTGTTATAAACTTAAGTCTTGCTCTTTCCTTGCAAACAAAATTGCAAAATGTGTTTGCTCCTTGTCATTGATGCATACAATCATTTAAGGAAAATTGGCAGGCTGTGTCTGAGATTTTGGCTCTGTGATTTGAAGACATTCTGCGTATGCTTGTGTAAAGGCAGGTGGCAAAATGTGAATCCAAAACTATATCCATTATGTTCATTTACTTTACCATTTAGAAAACACAGATGTTAACTATATAACAAGGTAGTCTTTATTGTAATCACCTGCTGTTAGGGTCCCTCTTGGCATAGTAGCCAAATAGATTCTTGTTTCCTTCTCATTTACAAAGTGTTTGCTATTTGATGGCTCAAAACAAAACTGGAAATTATTTTTTATTCATAAGAAATACTTAAGACAATTTTGAGGTGAAATGATGATAAATTTTAACGGCATACTATTATAGGTAATTGTATACATTAATTATAATATGATATGTGTTGATTTTTAGCTTTAATAATCTAGTTTTCCACTGGTTTATTTTTTAATGTGCTATTGTTTAAGCAGAATGCCTTCTATTCACTGACAATCTATCTTGACAAAAACTTCTTTTTTTTTTCTTTTAGCTTTTACCAATAAAAGAAAAAAGTTTAATATTTTTCTATTTTTGCTAATTAAAATTAAAACTTTAAGAGCTTTTCCTCTTGAATACCAGATCATATATTTAAATATACACTCAGATGCATGTATTCATATAACATAGACTTTATTTAATATATATACAGTGTTGTATAGATACACATATATTTATATATATATAGATAAAATGTGGCTGAAGCTCTTTTAACTTTGTCTAATTTTTCTCCTTTGGAAAAATTATATTTAAAATGTCAACTAAATTCACTACTATTGAAACCTAAAAAGTACCAGACTAAAAAGTTAATTCCTTGAATAACAATTCTTAACCTGAGACTTAGTCAAAGACAAGACTCCATGTTTTGCTCTATTACCACAGCCTTTGAAAAAAACTTTAGTGGTTTTATACCTGTCCATAGCAAGAGCAAATCAAAATATTTACCTCTATCTCTCTGTTCTTTCTTTGTATGCACATTGCATTTATAAAACACTGTGAAAACTAATAAGTATGTGTTGTACTAATAATATGTAACAAATATTATAACTTAAAATTAGAGACAAAGTACATACATTTATTCAATTAAAGTCTTTTGACCATCTATTATTTATTAAATATCACTAAATCCTAGTCTAAGTTAATAACATGTGACTCAATTCCCAGAGAAAAAAATGTAATCTAGTAGAATAAAACACAGATTCTAAAATTTTCAGATACTGTTCTAAAACATCAACATTTTCCTATAATTAAGTAATACCTCCTCCCAAATATAACACTTTAAAAAATATGAATGTTACTATTATCCAAAAGAGCTCATCAGACTACTGAGAGAGGAAAATGGCAGATGGAAGCCAGGACTAAATTGCAGTTCCCACTGCGACAGATAGAGCAGCGTGTGGAGACACATACATCATGAACTTTTACTCCAAGATCTACAGGAACATTCCAGGAAAGCTGAGAGAATCCACAAACCCTTTGAAGGAAGTAGATTGCTCCTGCAGGCTCCAGGAGACAGCCCAAAAACTGTGAGTGCCCAACGTGTAAAAGTGAAAGAGGGATTGTCCACCCTTGAACATACACCCTCACTGTGGAACCTGAAGGTCCAGATCATGGAAAAATGACTTGACCTCACCAGGAGCTGATACAATTTTAGAGAGCCAAGCAAAATATAGCAATAGAAGATGTGGTTGGAATTGCCCTGTGGGCTCTCTAGGTCCCCAGGGAAGCCATTTCTGACTTTGTCTCACAGAGGTCCTTGGGGAGGGGAACTAGGAAAAGACCACAGGGAAAAGGAAACTTCCAGCTTAATCTTGTAACAATTTCAACTCAACTAAAAGATTCCTGGACAGAACTCGGGGGAGAGGTGGAATCAGAGTGCAGCACAGAAGTTGCAGCAGGCAGGGTGGGGCAAATCTGAAAGCTCTGCTTCCTTTCACAGCTGGGAGGCTGGTAGCCTGGGGCAAATTCTCAGCATGCCTGGAAACAAACTCTGTGCTGTAGTGGGGCGAATGATGGGAGTGAGACCAGCCTTTTGGGTGGCGTGGGAGCTAGCCTGTAACTGCCAGCTTTCTTCCCCTTCCCTGGTAACCTTCATGGCACAGGAGAAGCAACAATAATCCCCCTGGGAACATAACTCTATTGGCCTGAGAACCACACCCCCATCTTCCACAGCAGCCACAGCAAGCCCTGCCCAAGGAGGGTCTGAGGTCAGACATGCCTAACTCTTCTTCACCTGATGATCTTTCTCTACCAGCCCTTTTAGTAGATGACAAAAGGCATATTCTCTGGAAACTTCAAACCCCACCTACCGCCTGATCCTCCCTATGCTACTACAGCTGATGCACTCTTGAAAGTGCCACCTCCTGGCAGGAGACCAACCAGCACAAAACCAGTGCAATAAACAAAACTACAGCTAAGGACCCTCACAGAGTTTGCTTCATTCCCCTGCCACCTCCACCAGAGCAGATGCTGCTATCCATGACTGAGAGACCTGAAGACAGTTCATGCCACAAAACTGTGCACGCACCCCCTAGAACCATCCATGAGCCTGGTAGCTCTGCTGGGTAGCTATATACGGAAGAGAATTAAAAGTCACTACAGTTCAGCTCTCAGGAAGCCGCATTCCTAGGGGAAGAGGGAGAATACCACACCAAAGGAGCACCCCGTGGGACAAAAGAATTTTAAGAGCAGCCCTTGAATCCCAGGTCTTCCCTCTGACATAGTCCACCCAGCACTACAAGGACTGCTGAAAAAAGCTCTAAATCTTGAAACAAATCCTCAAAAATACACTAAAATAAAACCTCCTTCAAGCATAAATCTCACAGGATCTATAAAACAAAAAGACAATATATAAATTTTACAACTTATTCAGAAAACAGAATGAAAACTAGAATATTATCTCACATCTCAACGTTGAAGATACATAGCCTAAATGATCTATTTAAAAGACAAAAAAAAAAGGCAGAATGGATAAGAATTTACCAACTAAGTACTTGCTGTCTTTGAGACTCACCTGACGCATCAGGACTCACATAAACTTAACGTTAAGGGGTAGAAAAAGGTGTTCTATGCAACTGGACACCAAAAGTGAGCAGGAGTAGCTATTCTTACATCACATAAAACAAACTTTAAAGCAACAGTCATACAAAAAACAAAGAAGGATATTATTTAATGATAAAAGGACTTGTCCAACAACAACAACAACAAAATGACAATCCTAAATATGCATGCACCTAACCATTGGCAGTCTCAAATTTATAAAACAACTACTACTAGACTTAGTGAATGAGACAGATGGCAACACAATAAGTGGGGGCTTTAATACACCATTGACAACACTAGACAGGTGATCAAGACAGAAAGTCAATGAGAAAACAATGGATTTCAACTATACCTTAGAATAAATGGACGTCATAGATATTTATAGAACATTCTACCCAACAACTGCAGAATATACATTCTATTCATCGACACGTGGGATAGACCATGTGATAGGCCACAAAATAAGGCTTAATAAATTTAAGAAAATTGAAATTATATCAAGTACTCTCTGAGACCGCCGAAGAATAAAATCGGAAATCAACTCCAAAAGGAACCTTGAAAACAATGCAAATATGTGGAAATTAAATAACCTGCTCCTGAATGATACTTGCATCAATAATGAAATCAAGGTGAAAATTTAAAAATTCTTTGAACAGGACAATAATAGTGACACAGCCTGCCAGAACCTCTGGGTTATAGAAAAGATGATGCTAAGAGGAAAGTTCATAGCTTTAAATGCCTACATCAGAAAGTTTGAAAAAGCACAGACAATCTGGAGGCACACCTCAAGGAACTAGAGAAGCCAAACCAAACCAAACACAAACCCAGCAGAACAGAACCGATGAAGATCAAAGCAGAACTAAATGAAATTTAAAAAAATAAAATAAAATACGAATGAAACAAAAAGCTGGTTCTTTGAAAAGAGAAATAAAATTGACAGACCATTAGTGAAATAATCCAGGAAAAGCAGAGAGAAGATCTAAATAAGCTCAAATAGAAATGAAACAAGAGATAATGAAACAGTAGATATTTTTAGCTTTCCATGAATACTGAAAAATTAAAGACTTTAAGTTCTGATCATGAAAAACAAATTTATTTCACTAAAAATATTTTCAACTTAGTTGTTTTTATTAAACATGTAACTTCACATATTAAGATATTAGAAAAGTAAGGTTAATACTATATTTTATTACATTAAGTAATTTAATACATATATGCCATGGGCATTAATATTTAGAGTGTTTAAATAGTATTACTTTTGTTTTATTTTGGCTGATGAATTTCGTTTTACTTATTATCACAAAAAGTAAGCATTTATTAAGCTTCAAGAGAGTGAAGGTCAAAGTTATTACTTAAGATGGTTTTAAAAGGAAAATAAAATTCCAGCATTTAAAAAGTCACAATTTATCTAGTAAACCAAATACATCCAGAAAAATATAATACAACAACACTTTTTTTTTTTTGAGATGGAATTTCGCTCCTGTTACCCAGGCTGGAGTGCACTGGTGCGATCTCAGCTCACTGCAACCTCCGCCTCCTGGGTTCAAGCAATTGAACCCAGCCTCCCGAGTAGCTGGGACTACCGGCTGCGCCACCACGCCCAGCTAATTTTTGTATTTTTAGTAGAGACGGAGTTTCACCATGTTGACCAGGATGGTCTCGATCTCTTGACCTAGTGATCAACCCACCCCGGAACAACGCTTTAAAAACACACCTATCTGTAGATACAAAAAGCATACTGTGAAGTGTGTTATAATTACTGAAGAGAGGTTTTTTTAAGTATGGAAGTTTCCCATTAGTTCAAAATACGTTAAATGTTAGAAGCCTCTTAAAAGAAAAGGAACTGGTCCTTGAATAGTAATCAAAAGTATTATAGAAATGAGAAAAGTTCCCTTGTCCCCCTCGCAGGGTGTGCGATGGGGGTGTGGCTCGCTTCTTCAGTACCCAACTGCCCACACCTCTAGGGGGGCGTATAGACAGGCTCTGACCCCACAGCGGTCTCTGGAAGTCTCCCGAAGCCCCGGTGGGCACGTGTCACAGGGTGCTTTTTTAGTTTTGCTCTTTTAATTTTGCTGTCTGTAGGTGGCTGTGTTAACCAGCTCAATTACACCTTCTACCTAGTCGCAAGGATAGAGGGCTTTCTGTAACCCAGGGTTCTTGCCTTGGTCTATGGGAAGAATCAGATCACATGTGGGTTTGGAGAATGAGTGCAAGGTTTTATTGGGCGGAAGTAGCACTCAGCAGGTGGGGGAGCCAGGAGAACGATGCTTTTCCCCGGGAGTCGAACTGCGCAGCGGCCTGGGCTCGCCTGGGACTGCCCCAGCCAAACTCCATGTCATACCCTTTCTACCGGTCGGGGGCCTGCGGCGTGCTGGTGCCTGTCGGTGCAGCCCTCTCAGTGTGTGGCTCTGTGTGTTCCTCGGCTGACGTGCTCCTCTAGCCATCCAGCTGCCTCTGTCTCTGTCTCACTCTGTCGCCCAGGCTCCTGGATTCCAGCGATTCTCCTGTCTCAGCTTCCCGAAATGCCTGTCCTTACTTAGGTCCGTGGGGCTGGAGCCCTAGGCAGGGATCAAGCCCTCCTCTACCCAGCACTTCCCTTCCCCATTTATGTACCATTTAAAGGGACCGCTCTTCCATTCCCAGAACTTCTGTATCAACATTACTCTAAGATTTACAATACAAATTAAGATTCAATTATTTGAGAGAACTGCAATAACTAAAGAATGCTTATGATCCCACATATTTTAATCTAAAAATAAACACACGTATGTGTGCACACAGGCACACACACACATACATGACTTCACAATCAATTCTCTGGTATATGACTATCAAAATTTAAATCTCCGTAAAACTTAAAAATTAAGCTGTAAAAATATTATTAAATACTCAAGAAAAAAATTAAACTGCTAAGAATTGTTGATGGTATTTTGGCAAAAACGAGACTACAAATCCTGAGAATACAGGGTGATTTTTAAAGAAGTTACCCTGATGAGCCATTAATTTATTTTTCTTTAACTAAACAACACATTTTAACTTTTGTGCAGCCTCTCCACCAGTATAGTGAGACCCTTGAGAGAACAGCTCAAGGATTGACTTTTCTAAGTAGCTTTTGGATTCCAAATGTGTTCTTGGCTTTGTAATTTATCTTCCACATTTTTCCAACTTCATCATTGACCCTGAATGTATCTTATCTTCTTTCTTATGATCTAGGCCTTTGATTTAATTATTCAACGTGTTGCATGAGTTTGACTTTTGAACTCTTGGTTATAACAATGACACACTCTTGTTTTAGTTGTAAGTATTCCACTGATAAAATATCATTATAAATTTGACCTGTTTTCTTACATGACTACTCATATTTGGATATCCACAAAATTATACCATCATTATGAATAGTTTATAAGCTTTAAAATTAATCATTGCTAGTGTATATGCGATATGTCAATTTACTTACTTGACCTTGCAATATACTTGATAATTAAAATTACTTTATTTGTGTTCAACTCTGTGTAAAGTCAGGCAGAATGTGTTGACAGTGTTCAGCACTCTAAAAGCCCTCTGAGGGGGAGAAAAGGAGGGAGATAGACACAGATAACATTGGACAATATTGTGGTTGCTAAGAATTCTTCATTTTCATCAGCCTTTTCATAACTGGACCTGAAGAAATAGTTTGGGGTCCCTTGAAATCTGGAGACAAGTTACTGCCCTTTGACTCTTGTCCCAGGCTTTATATCTCTTTCTACCCTGTTTGGATAGGATGACTCATTTTTACTTGGTTTGCGAGTTTCTAGAATTGTCTTTTTATCTGATGTCTTTTAGTCTGGGCTGAAGTTCTTTTTATGTTTTATTCACATTTAATTCCTCAGAAAGAGTTCCTTGAGCTTTAACCCCTTGATAAAATGGAACCAAGTAAGGTGAATGATATCAATTTGTACTAGCAAATTTATAAGCCGCAAAGTAAGTTTTAAAGAAGTTTCTATATGATTCTGCATAGATGTTACATTGTGTGGTAGGGAATACCAGATGACTACTTCAACAGCCACATGAATTTGTATATATAAAGAAATAAAATTAAATTTTAAACGTTAACTTCAGTAACATATTTAAACTTGCTTTTTACACAATGAAGAAATAAATATGTAATCAACTACATAGTGCTTGGTAAAATTTAACATTCTATAAAGCTCAAATATGAAACATTGGAATAAGTACCCATCTTCACCTGTACATTAACCAATTTCTGCACCTGTGTACGAGGGAGTGACAACCTCATGGCATGGTATTACCTCAGTTTATTTGCCAGGGTCCAGAGTCAGAGCCCATCCTGAAAGTTCATCTGCCTGATTTAGCTCTGCACTCCAGTGGATTCGTATATAAGAAAATAATTCACATTTATCTAGCCCACAGGACTGATGCCATTTTTTTAACATTCTGTGTGATTAACTCTGTGTTCCATATAAGCTGCTGGTTCAGGAAAAGCATCTGCTTTCAAGACACTATATTTTTTCTTATTTTTAAGTTCTGGTGGGGCAGAGGGGGAGAAGATTTTCATTTGACTTACTTATCCTTATTCAAATTAATACATTTAACAAACTATCCTTCAATCCCATATGACGTAGTTGCAGCAAAGTCAACAAAATAATGAAATTTAGTAATATTTTGAAACTATTATACACATAGAAAATATATTACTAAGGAATATGCTAAATTATTTGCTGAATATACTATATCTACCTTTTAGCAATGTCCAAACTAAAATGATTCTTAGGAAATTATTTTTTTAATAATACTGAGTATATAACTACTGATTCATGTGGCTAGTTGAATAAGGGGTCACTGAAATTAGAATGAATATAGTTGATAAATAGATCTATCTTAGGTAAAATCAAATTGCCAGGATTACAGAATTTTTAAAGTGAGGAAAAACTAAGGCTGTCTGTATTTGCAGACTGAAAGTTCTAGACAAATATTTTGCTGTACATAGAATAATATATGATTGAAATGGCTATTTTTATTTTTAGGATATAAATATTTTCATATTTAAATATTGTCTGTCTCTCCAAGTTGATATCTCATCAATGAAATGAGGCAACACACTACTTTCCAGTTATTTAAAAGTAAATATCAGCTGAAATAATTTATCACATTATACTGTGAACAGTATGCTGTTTATACCATTCTATTTATAGTATCCAATATTTATAGTACCATAATATGTGTGATCATTTAGTAAACTCTATATAATAATATATTTGAAATTAAATGTTAAAAATATATTTAAGAGCTTAGAAATGATATTCATTTAGCCTTGAAGTTCAACATAAAGATTTTAAGAATATAAGCTATTAGATATAATCTAAAACTTCAGACAAATAATTTTTAAGATGCTATTTTAACACATTGCATGATGGTAATGAGTATTTGCAATGTTAGTCTTTAAATTTAAAAAATAAAATTCAATCATAATTGTATGATCCTAAAAATGTGCAGTTGGTGTACACTTAGATACTAGTTATATGTATTATAAACCCACCAAAATCAGGGCTATATCTTCTTTTTGCATTGAGACATTGCACAGTGTTAGGAAAATACTATCTCATCATGAAGAATTAATACAGGCCTGTTGTATAAAGTGGATAAAGTATAAAGTATATATTGGGCTCAAACCTCCACATTTTTTTTGACAGCAGGATATGAGATATTATGCTAAATATAGGAAGATAAAACCTATTAAGTTTGGAAATGTTTCAATATTTTAATCCAGATATTGAAACATTTTAACTTCAGAAAACCAATGCCATATGTACCAAAAATTTCATTAAATAATGTAAATGTTTTATTGCACAGGAGTCCATTACAGCCTAAAGGTCATTGTGAGGTATTTTTCCTAGTTTCTGATTGTTCTGTAGAAATGACACTTGAAGCTAAGATGAACTAACACCTTATATACATTTAAAATAAACAATGCCAATGTAATCAGTTCAAACATTTTAACGTCAGTAAACACAACAATGTATTAAGAACTGAGCTCAAGAACTTCTTTTGCAGGGCAGTTTGAACCCTTCTCTGTATTTGTTCCATGAACTGTAGGAGAATCATATTGCCTGTAATTTAGTTGAAGAAATTTATTTATACTAACTTGACTTGAGACCCAAGGCTTCGGTATTAATTGTTTAATTAGACTTTCATAGAGCAGCAAATGTCCTGATGTTTTATGTACTTGCCAATTTTCTCTCTACTTTCGTTTTCTTATCCTTCTCTTAGTAATTTCTTCCCTTTCTCCTTTCTGTTCACCTTCTTGAATATTTATGTCTTCTTCCACCTTTCTCTTCCCCAAACATTTTACTCTCTTTCCCTCTCACACTTACTTTCAATTTTTATGGCATTTGCAGTTTCTTCTTTCCTCTCTTCTTTTTTGTTACTAATTCACTTGATTATGTGTTTTTAATTTTTGAATTCCTTCATTAACTCTTCATTACACAGAAACACATTTCTTTATTGATTGTTTGTAAGATAAAATTTCCCTTTTTTATTTAACTAAAATTTGAAAAACAGGCACAGAACTCTTATAAAATACGCTTTGTACTTCTTCTTTTCCTTTCTAGTTTTTGTTGGAGTTAGAGAAGTTTGCCAAACATGCTCTTTAATTCCTAATTTATAGTATAGAGTAATAAAATAAACATCATTAAGACTATGCTATCTTCTCTGTACTCTGCTAGTGGTAAATTTCAAGAAGGTCATTTAGATAAAATAAGTCAAAGAAATCATTTTCTAGAGATGCTCTGTTTTTTAAATGTAAGCCTGCGACTGTACAACATGCCAGTACATAAACCACAGCATGCTGACTGTGTATAAAGGAGAAATGTCAACTAGCATTCTCACAACAGCCTGGCAGTGCAAGTTAGAATTCAAAGACATTAAACAACTTTTCCCTGATCACTTCATTCATAATGAAGGGGCTGATTACGAATTCTGCATTACCTTTCCACTACAACATGCTGCCTCCAAAAACATTTTATTGTTACATTTTTAAACTATTACCAGGTTAGTATGTTGATTAACTGGGGCAATAGAATTGGCCATATGTAATTCCAAGATATCATTCATAGTCTTATGTCCCCATTCCATTAACTCTGCCAGAATCTCTGTAAGAGTCCATGATTTATGTAAATGTTATCAATGACCTGAGAAGAGATTCCTTACTGGCTCTTATTCTTCTATAACAGATTTTGTTTGTGGGATATAATATCTTGTTTGGATAAAATTGTTCCCTTATACCTTAAATATTTACCTCTGTGTCACTCAGTATATACCTAATCAAGTTCTCAGCATGGGCAGCGTAAGGAATAACAAATACTGAGCTAATATTGTTGAAAATATGGCCTAGGATAGTGATAAAATGTGCTAAACTGGCATTTCTCTTTGAAAGCCTGCTCAGAAAAGATTATCTGAGATGTCAGTGAGAACAGCCAACAATTGATGGGGACTTCGTATGGTCCAAATACTACTTTAAAACCTCAAAATACTATTTTTTAGTCTTAATAGAACCACATGTGGTAGTTTTGTTTGTTTCATTTTTGTGTGTGTGTGTTTTTTCTTAACTGCTGATGGGCTATTGAGACACAGAGAGGTTGAGCAATTTGTATCAAATCACATAGCTGAACAGTGGCAGAGATGGTATTTCTCCCCAGTCAATGTGGCTCCAGAGTTCATTTCTCAGCCACTTTTCTGCAATACTTGCACAGGAGACTGATTCAGTGATCCTATACATAAAATGGGGAAGTCTTCAACTATGTGATCCTCTTAAAAATTCAGTGTTTTCTTAAAAGACCTAAAAATCTCTTTAAGAATATTCGCTTTAGCATTTGCAAATACATTTGTCCTACAAATTATTTTTTTAAATGAAACATCTGTTAATATTTTATAGAACTAATGTTGCCTAAAATGCAATTTGGGAACCAATCTCTATAACCTCTATTGAATTTTCAGCTACATTGCCATTTTATGTACTTTAATATAAAAACAGAGGTTCTGGGATTCTGTGAGAAAAATATGTCTCATTAATATTTATATTATATTCACATATTTCCCAGCCATTACTGTCAAGTTTTACTTCAACACTTAACCCATTGGTTAGAAATATTTTTTGAGTAGTAGTAAAAGTTGTTTTGGGAATAGCAATCCTCAGAATATTCTATGTGCATTCAGTGATGCAGACCTGAGATCCAGTTGGAAATGACTGTGTATTTGAGATAAATTCTAGTTTATATTTAATTCGAAAGATAAATATTTGATGCTAAGGCACATTGAATGTAATGTTAAATATTTAGATGAATTATTGTGCATAAATTTTCTGATGTAACCCAGAAGAATGGCATCCCAATTCAGTATTATGTTTTAATGTTTTGATCAATTTAGTCATGATTAATTCCAGATTTTTTATTTTTTTCCAGTTGTGTCTATATAATCAGCAAATAGGCTTTTGGGTAAACTATTCACTTGTGATTTCATTTCAGTGGTTTCAGACATATTGTACTCTCACTATGCAAAATCTAATTCTTTTTCAGTAGAGTCATTTTGAGACTATCTCTAGCTTTCTTCAGTGAAAGCTGAGTGAGGGAAATTTAGATTCAATTTTGATGTGTGTAGAAAGTCCATTAAAATACTGTCACAATGTACAAGTCACTTAATAATTCAAATGCTTGGCGTCTACATGAAAGGAAAACATTTTAAAATATCATTATAAATTAATCTTATAATTTAATTATCCAGGAAAGAAAAGTCACATAATTTGTATATTTTTAACTCTCTCTTGCTTTGGCTTCCATGAAATTGTACTTTGCCATTCCTCCTTTGGCTCCTTGGTTGTTTCTTCCTTGATTTTTTTTTTTTTTTGGCTCCTCTCACTTTTCCTTTCAATTAACAAACAGGTGTTCTCCAATGTAATGCCACATTTCTCATCTCTTCATTTAGCCCCTTTGTTTTTATTTGTGTTTATTTATGTTTATTATTTGTATCATCACTACCTATAATAATGGTAGGAGGTTTGGAGCAGGGGAATCTCCCAGGAGGTTTTGAAAGATTAAAGGAGGAAGGAAATTCATGTGAAACGTTTAAGGCAAGGCTGACACACATACCTACTTTGTGAGTGCTCTATGCCTTAATAAGAATAGATCTTATAGGTGGTATTACTCTCTTGTTTGTTGCTATGGTTGCTTTTATTAGGATGCTCAGGTATCTATGTCATCTGATTTTAGTAACAATGATTATTTTTTATTACTGCTACAAAACTGGGTATCTTCTATATGTTGAGTTTATACAAATTCTATCAATTATATAATTATTAATATTATTATAGTTAATTATGTAAACTAACTTTAGAACAAAGGTATGAAGTAAGTGTTGTCTTTCACTGAGACTTTAAGTAACACGCCCAAGGTCACATTGGTAGCAGAGTTGAGTTAAAGTCATAATCTATTTCTTCCAGCTGCATAGCCTAGCTTTGTAGGAAATGAAAACATTTTACTGCACAAATTACCAAATTAATGTCTTTTGTCAGGAACTTTCACTCACAAGGTGGTCATCAATTCTCAATTTCCTATTAAACGTTTCTACAGCCTTCTCCTCAGCTGCTTAAAGTGAATATATTCATTATTGTGGCCATCTTATACGACATTCATTTTCTCCTCCTTGCAGTCTCTAATTATATTAGTATTTTATTATACTCTTACTCATCACCACTGACCCCTTACTCATCACTAACCCTAAAACTTGAAATATTAATAGTATTACACTAATCATTAACTTTTGATGATTATTGTCTGTGTACCACAACTTAGGCTATATACATCATACGTATTATCTCATTCTATCTCACAATACTGTCATGATTTAAGTTTTAATATTGTTCCTATTTTAAAATGCAGTAATTTAGTCTTTCTTGCAAGTAGTCATATTTTTAATGTTTTTTTAAATATATTTGTGATGACATTTCATCACAACTACAGTGTCATATAACCATCATTATAATTAACATCTAAAATTGTTCCTGTCTTAATGAGACTATTTAACTTGTCTAGGCTCACCAATTTGTAAGCAATGAAATTCTGATTCAAACCATGATATCCTGACTCCAGAGCCTATTACTCAATGACAAAAATATTCTGTGGTATAAGTACATTTACATTGTTGTGTGACTATCATCACCACTCATCTTCAGAACTTTTTCATCTTACTCAACTGAAACTCTATAAGTATAAAATGCTAATTTCTCATTTTCTTCTCCCCACCTATCCTAGCTGCAACCATTGTACTTTGTCTTTATGAATGTAAACTATTCTTGGTAGCTTATATAATTGTAATAATACAATATATATTCTTTTGTGACTGGATATTTCACTTAGAATAATGTCATCAAAATTCTTCCTGCTGTAGCGTATGTCAGAATTTTCTTCTATCTAGGGCTGAATAATATGCCATTGTATGCATATACCACATTTTGTTTATCCATTGACCCACTTCCACTGATAGCTTTTATCTCCTGGCTGTTGTGAATAATGCTACTATAAATGTGGGTGTACAACTCTCTCTTGAAACCCGGCTTTCATTTTTTTTTTGGAAATACTGTATGACCAGAAGTGAAATTGCTGGATCAGATGGTAATTCTATTTTTAATTTTTTGAGAAACCGCTATACTGTTTTCCATAGCAGTTTCATCATTTTACATTCCCATAGCAGTATACAATGATTCTAAGGATTCCAATTTCTTCACATCCTAGACAACACTTAGTGTTTCACCCCCCTTTAAAAATAGTGGTCATCCTAATAGAATTCTAATGGATGTGAGGTTATTTTTTGTAGGTTTGATTCGCATTTCTCTAATGATTAATTTGTTGAACATCTTTTTATATGCTTGCTAGCCATTTGTATGTCTTTTCTTTTTTTTTTTATAAAAAGAATGAATGAAAGAGAGAAAGAAAGAGGAAGAGATTTTAGAAAAAGAGAGAAAAGGAGAAAGAAAGAAACAGCAAAAGAAAGAAAAAAAGAATGAAAGAGAAAGAAAGAGGAAGAGATTTTAGAAAAAGAGAGAAAAGGAGA